>JANHFT010006359.1:2308-23708 GCA_032467955.1 Pseudoxenodon macrops
GTTTCTCCAGAAATTAAAGTGAGATTTAGATGACTTTTTTAGGTCCGTAAATCCACTATTAGAGGAGGGGAAGAGGAGGAGGAGGAGAGGAAAGGGGAGGAGAGGAGAGGAAGGGGAAGGAGAAGGGAAGGAGGAGGAGGAAGAGGAAAAAGAAGAAAAGGAGGAGGAAGGGGAAGGGAAAGAGAAGGGGAGGAGGAGGAGAAAATGTGGAGGGGGAGGAGAAGAAAGACGAACAGAAGGAGGAGGAGAAGGAGAAAGTAAGGAAAAGCATTACTGGGTCAATTTTTACAAAGGATTGAGGGGAAATTGGATAAAGATAAAACCTGCCAATGGCTTACAACTGGAGCATAAAAAAAAGAAAGAAAGAAACTGAAGGCTTGATTTTGGCTGCTCAAGAACAAGCTATTCAGACTAATGCGATCCAATCCAGAATTGAGGGGGGGCGGAATCACCCAACAATTCAAAGAACAGATCGTGCAAAGAAGCGGAAGAAACAGCAGATCACATATTCGGCTCAGGCAAAAAGATTGCACGCCTTGAGTATAAAACAAGAACAACGCAGTTGCCGGAATAAATCACCGGAACATCTGTAAACATTCCCATCTACCGGCAATGAAAAATTTAATGGGAACATAAAGAGTTGAAAAAGTAATTTGGAAAAAAAAAAAGAGCAGGCTAAAATATTGTGGAATTTTCAAAATGCAAACTCGTAATACGTTGGCACATCTCGCATCAAATTTAACTGTAGCTGAAAAGAAGGTAGCGTGGAGGATTAATGTGGCAATATCGGGAGATTGTAAAACAGACAAAGGGAAATACAAAGAGAAGACAGAGAATTGGAGAAGATCACGAAGTAGAGGTCAATTTACAACAGTTCATTTAGTTTCAAAGTTACAATGCCTCCGGAGAAAAAAATATGACTTGGGGCCGTTTCTCACACTTATAACCACTGCAGTATTCCCGTAGTCAAGGGATCAAAATTCAGATGCTTGGCAACTGATTCACACTTATCTGCAACTTGTCCGATAAAAGAAGCCAGATTGAGTAACTTAACAACGGCAGTGATGCACTTAACCAATGTGGCAAATAAAGCCAATCCAATGGGGCAAAACTCACTTCACGAAAGTTTCATTTAGCAACAGAAAGTTTGGGCTCAATTGTGGTCGTATGTTCGAGGACCACCTGTATCAAGATCTGACGACCGATCTTGAAAGATTATGGCATAAAATGGGCTTTGTAGTTCCAGTGGTTCTCGGTACACCTTATGGAAATCTCTCGGATGATAGAAACTCTGGGCGTTGACAACATTTGCATCGGTCAATTGCACAAGGCCACACTGCTTGGAGTTAATTGCAAAAATAATAAAAGCAGACTTACAAATGCAATTTTTTATTTTAAAAAATCCACAGAGTGCAGGGAAGAGCAATAAAGATGATTAGGGGACTGGAGGCTAAAACATACAACCTAGGCAGGGGGTTGGACTAGAAGACCTCCAGGATCCCTTCCAACTCTGTTATTCTATTCTATTCTATTCTATTCTATTCTATTCTATTCTATTCTATTCTATTCAGGCACTGCCTGACTGATTGATTGAAGTTTATTCCAACTGATATGAACCCATCTGGCCAGGATGCTTAGGGAAATGGCTTATTCAATGTACTGGATAAGAATCAAATCTTTTCCCAAAACACAGGAACAGACTAATATGCAGAGTTCAATGACTAGGCTGAGAAGACATTGCAGTGATGTCATAGAATGCTCAGAGTGTAAATGAAAAGTCTCCGGATAATCCATGTAAATATTTGAAGGAGGAGGAGGAGGATATCTGTAACAACACATTACTAAATTCAAAATGCTGAGATTCGGTGGACATGCATTTTACATTACAACCAGTTCAATGAGTAAATGTTCAAGTATGTGATGTGTCGTTATTATTTTTTTAAGTTTCAGTATCTGATGTGTCACTTTAAAAAGAAGTCTTAAGTATGGTAGGCAACTTTTATATAACTACACACCCACTTTTATATTTTGGAACACTGCGTTTCTAAATTGTATTTATCCTTCATATGCATCCTGACCTAATGGATCATGTTCTAAATTAAGCATACAGTATCGTGCAATAAAAATGCAGAGGAACAAGTGATATCTCATACTAAAACTGCTGCAATGTCTTAAAACTTTATGTTATTGTGCAGAAGAAAACTAGAACAAATAAAATTAATATAAAACAATTGGCATCCTATCTACCATATGTACTCGCTAATTTTCCCTTCACAGTATATATAACAAAATCTATATAACATTTCAAAAGGAAAACAAGAGCTTCATTATCCTAATACAAAACACCAAGCTGATACTCAAAATATCCTTGATGGGAATCCAGAAAATGACCCCATCAGGTCTTCAGTAGAAGAATAGAACCTTCGATAGAAGAAAGAAATATGAATATAATGCGTGCATAGTCTCCTAAAAGAATATGTATGCATTTATAGAAACATGTGTAAAATATCTTTCTCAACTCTTTGGAATCCTCTTGAAGCTGAGAGCTATTAGTATAAAGACAAAGGGATAACCTGAGTTACATCCATAACAGAGGTGGGTTCTGAATTTTTCTACTGCCGGTTCGTTCAGGGGTTGCGCACAAAGTGCGTGAGGACGCATGGCAGTCAAAAACTATTCTATGCATGTGCAGAAGCAAAAATTAGGTTTTGCGCATGCGCAGAAGCAAAATCCAAGATGGCGGCACCCACGGTGCCATTGACAGAACTGGCTCCGTGATATCACCGCAGAGTTACTACCTACTCTATAGAACCGGATAGAACAGTTAGGAACCCACCTCTGATCCGTAAGGCATTTAAACCGCAAGCATATACTTCTAGGGAAGGAGAGATGCGGACATGGGCTCCCGCTGAAACCTCCAAGTCTGGCTCTTTTTTGACATCAGAACTCCAAATGCCAGAGAAAGGAGAAAGAAGAGAAATGGTGGGGTGGGTCAGAGAGGCTGTGGCCGAGCAGCAGGCATTGTTCTTCTGCTTCCCCAGGCAAGTCTTACTCCCAAACCAAACGTGAATCTGCTCTGGGACAGACAGAGATCAATTCTCTCCAGATCACATCTACTTTCTGAACCTTATTGAGGTTCTTCTTCTTACAGCAGTTGCTGATTAGAGATCAATTATGGTGAGACCAATTTAGGGGAAGATCTAGGAAAGTTGTACATTTTAAGCTATGTCCATCAGAGGGCAAGGGGAATGTCCTTTGGCTTGGACTTTTTTCTGTTTACCATGACAAAGCGTGACATTCTGTCTCTACTTCTACTCATCCCAGTGCAAAGTCTGTTTGTTGGGGCACTCCCTACTAGTTCATGCTAGGCGTGATTCATGCGCAGCATATTTGCCCCCTAATATTTATGACAGTGATGAAGTTGGCAGGCTTATTTCTCTTACCCTCATCTGCAGTATTGTATAATTTCTCCTAATGTTTTTTTTTTTAAGTTGTGGCTTAAGGCTGCCCAGCCAATAAAGGAAACCTCTCCTTTATTCCATGGAAGATGACTCATTAAAAATGAAAGCACTGAGACTTCACTGGCTAAGGAAGGAGAAGAACAAAAAACCATTATTTTATTCTTTCTTTAGAACTTGGCAAAATTGGTTCTCTGTTTTAGGTTTAGCGTAATGTGGAATTTAGATTAGAGTTACCAAAAAAACCTATTTTCTTGTTACAACATTTTCAGCATAATAATTATGAAAGCTATATCCATGTTGGGCAGAGAATAAATCAAAATAAAAGAGAACTGGCTGTATATTTGTTGTTGCTTGAGCCTTAAAAGTCGTGCAATATAAGATTCTTTTGTCTTTCCAGAGAAATGTTTTAATTAGTATCTAATTTTTAGGTATTACATAAGCATGTCTCAGCTGTTCTGTTTTTCACTCAAGGGAAACATGACTCCTGATGACTTTTTCGCTGTTTAGGAGTAGGGAGGGCTGATTTCCTAATCTATGCTCTTAAGAAGCATTTCTTTTCAACATTAGCCCTGCTGGCTTTTCTCCAAATAGTTTACTCATCTGTTAACAAAAAGTCCCATTTGTCCCATTTAACAGTAACAGTTACCAGTATAAAATGTTTAACCCTTCTGTGGCTCATCTACATTCCGGAAAAATAGATTTTTCTAACAGCCTTTATTTTTTTATTTATTATATATTTGTTTTACATTAGAATGCAAGTAGGCTGCTCTGAAGTTGGGCTACAAAGGTTATAGTGGCGTCTATTCAACATGGACCCATATCAACTTCTGTCACTGTTAGCTGTTAAAATCCATCCGACTTTTAAAGAAGTAAATATTTGTAATTTGGTCTCTCTGTCTCTAAGGTAATATGCTTGAGCCATCCCAGAACTTCCTTGTCTTAGATCTAGACCGAGTCATAATCCCTGTGTAGCATGACACAGCTGTGGCAACCTACATAGAACACCCCACTTTGAATGTTTTTGTCATGGGGCTCTAAAGTCTATTCATTAGGAATCCAGTTATAATCCTATTTCTTATTCATTGAAAAATCTGCCTTCTTTCATTCCTTCTTTGTCCACTAATGTAATCAAGTTACTAGTTCTTCCTATTCTACAGTTCTAACAATCAACTGTCAAGGTACTAGAAACATGTTTAGAAACATAAACACACACAAAAAGTGTTGAGTTAAAGATGGAGTAGAATGGAAAGGCAAAGATTGTATTGCAAACAACAAAAAATAAGATTCACATAAGATTGGCATACACAGAATGAACATCTCAGTCTCAAGATGAACTGCACACATTTTGGCACCAAATAAAATAACAGGCCCCACTAAGAAAACACAAAACAATTACCGGTACACTCCGTCTGATTTTTGTGAATTACAGCTGACATATATACATAAGTATGAAATATTAGCAATAAAACCAGACAAACTATCACATCACGTTTCTGGGACCATTGAGTAAGGTGCTATTTCCTTCCCACCAATTAAAAAATAAGTTCTATCAACATACAAACCTGATAACTCACTAAAGGTTGTAATTAAATAATCCAGTTTCTTTTAGTCATGATCATGATCTATTTTTCTTTGTATCATATCCTTTTCAACACGTGGACATACTCACACAGAGACACATTAATTCTTGTGTCAGCCATAAAAATTTGCAATCCAAGAAAGAAATTTAATAATGGATTCATACATCCAGTATTATATAAGCAGACCATGGCACCCATACATCTATTTCCTTTAGACAAAATTTAAATGAGTGAAAATATATAGAGGAACGACTATTAGACAGGGGAAGCTTTCAGTCAATGGATGGATAAGCCTTCAAGATGGACGAAGTGCATTTTCAGAAAACCTGAAAGACCAGATTAGGGACAGTTTGTCATGGAGAAAATCTATCTATATGATCACTAGGAATCAATATCAATGATGGCATATAATCAATCAATCAGTCTAAACCAATTGAACTTAACGAGACTAATCCAAATATAAATCCAAATATAAAATTGCACTGTAAATCTCCCAATTCAATGTAAATTCTGAAATTGTTTTGTTTTGAGCTGAGACATAATTCAACTCATTTACATTGTGTTCCTTTAAGGGTGATGCATTTTAAAGAATTTCTTATATTTCTCTCATTTTAGCTTAGTTGACTGGGATTGAAGGTACAGCAAGACTAAGGTCTGATGAGTAATTGAAAGGGAGACCACTAGACCATACTAGGTCTGTAATCAACAGGAATGTGGCCCTGAAATGAAGTTGTAATAGGTGACTCAAATTAAGAAGCCTCAACTAAAAAAACCAGCATGTTTCTGTTTCTGTAGGAGCCAAACGTATTTTTGAAATTTTGCATTTATATTAATTGAGTGTAGCCTCAAATCTAACTAAAGTTTTTGCATTGTTGAAATCTATAGATGAGTGACATAGCTAACTGGTATTAGGTACTTCTTTTGTTGTAGGGTAATAAAGAATAGCATTAACATCTGATGATATTGTCCTAGCTATTGTCCTCAAGCCTGATATTCATGGCCTCTCAGGTAGGTTGACTCAGACATATCAAACACTCCTCCTCTCTTGGGCATGGGCTTCTGCATCTAAGCAAAAGGAAGATATTCCCAAACCCAATCCAACAGATGGGCTGGAACTCTAAGTATTCTGCAGCAGATCTCTGGAGACTCAAAACTAGAAGGTCCAGTGCCTGAGCTCAGATGTACCATCACCTCACAGTTCCAATGAATGGCTGGAATTATCGAAAGCCAGTGGAGATCCTAGATCAAAGAAGAAAGCAAAGAAATTGTTGCTTCAAGATTCAGTTATGTCTGTTAATCACTCTTATTAGATGCTAAATTTAATTTCTCGCTCTATATATATATATATTACAAACATTGTCTCTTATTCATAACTGTGTTCAAATAGGACAGTCTGTGTACTTTCAGACTGAGTTAATGATGTAGTTTTCTTAATAATTTCCTAGAAGCTGATGTAACCTAAAAGTCTTCTGTCTACTGAGATCACAGTTTATAACAAACCTATCTTAGAGACCATTTGAGTATATTATTATAAATTGGGTTTATATATATTTTGAGGTTTTAAAAAAAACAAAACTTGATTTTTATCTTTTGTGAGATTGTTTTCTCTCTGAAAGGGAGAAAGAAGAACTAAAGTCATACATACTTATGCTGTAGGATTAGGAAGTTGCAAAACAGAATTATTTCCTTAAAAAAAACATTTATTTGTCAGGTTATCTCAGACTGGGGTTATCTCAGAGGGGGAATGCTATTTTAGGTGACCCCAGAAGATATAGGAGATGATACAAGCAGGAACTGCCAAGCAGCTATACAAGGAAAGGATGTGTGGATAAGATGTCTAAAACCAAAAGGTTTCTGGAAAATGGAGTTTGTGACTTACAGTGCCTCACTCTAGTCTACAGGTTTATCTGTTTCTACACAATTGTTAGGATTATACAATTGTTATATTACACAATTGGAAGGGCCTTTTAGGCTTTTGATTCCAACCTCTACAGCACTGGACCTAAATTTAAGTTTCTGCTTGACCAAATCCACCAAAGGAGTATTGTCCATATTTCTAGGCAAGTATGCCTAGAACTGCTCTTAATGTTTAAACAATTAAAACCAGCTATCTTTAAATTCATTGTTCTATGTCCTCATTCTGGAATGAATGAGAATAAGTCTGGACCTTTTCATGTGTGGGATCCATTCAAGTATTTGAAGAGTGTTATCGAAGGTTAGTCTGTAGTCATTGCATAAGCTACATTGGACCACTGCCCACCCTCACTTCTTAAGAGACCTCCAACCAGGCAGCACTACATTTGAAAGCCTCTCTTGTCAAATATTCATATGCACCCCCTTTGCAGCAAATTTTTGTTTAAGATAAAACCCATTCAGGAATGAAGGTATGGAGCAGCAGAATCCCATTGCTTCATTCTTCATTTGCTGCCATGTGAATCAAATGTTTATCCAATTTTATTCTAATGCGAATAGAATGACATATTGTTTCATATTGAACTTACTTCGACGTTTTATTCTACTCAACAAAGGATACAAAAATACTTCATGTTTTTTTTTAAAAATTAATTTACTTTTGTAAAATATACAGAGTAATAAAAACGTAAATTACAAACATAAGTCAGAAGCAGATAAAACATAAAGAACCTGCCTAGCTACACATATACCTTCGGCGACATAAATGAGAATAAAGAAGTCTTAATTCAAACTAGATTCATGTCACTTGATTAAAACATGTTTAATCAGTTGTAGGCACCACCTCGTTCATTCCAAAGCGGTTTTTTTTAATGGTACCCATTATTTCTGAGTAAATGCATCCAACAATTGGAAATGCAAATATTACCTCTATGTGCCATCCTAATGCATGAGAATTGCAAATGAAGCCACATTCCTAACATTATACATACCTTGATATTTTTGTGACCATGAGAAGCAATTACTAGGGTAAAGTTGCCACCTTTTTAGTTATATTCTTACACTTTCTGGAATTAACAGTACAGGTCCCAAATTGCATAAAAGCCCTATCTGAGCTGTGCATATTAACTCAAACTCAGAAAGACAAGATAGCCTTATAATGTAAAGGAAGCGGCTACTCAACAACACCTGTTCTCATTTCAAGACAAGAGGTGAGTAAAAGGTGTGACTACAATTGGACTCTGTTCAATTAAAGTAATGCCAAAACCTGATGCAAATATGCAAGTTTTAAAATCCAAGATCAGAGAGCAAGTTTGGTGTAGTGGTTAAGATGCTGGCCTATAAATTGAGAGGCTGCGAGTTCTAGTCCTGCCTTAGGCGTGAAAGCTGGCTGCCTTTGGAGCATGCTGAGACAGCATGTCTCAGGCCAGCCCACCTCACAGGTTTGTTGTTGTCGGAAAACACAGGAAGGAGTATGTGCGTTTTCTGCCTTGTTAATTATAAAGTAATAAAGGTAGGAGAAAAAAACTTTTTTTCTCAGCAAGAAAAAGAGAAAACAAGATGGTTATCATGAATCCTGTACAGCTAGAACCCACAACAGAGTGATATGAGTTACACTGCATCAAAAGAGCCCTATTCATACGTTAACAAGAATATCTCATCAGCTTTCCTAAAATAGCACTGTTATGGGAAGATGTTGAAGCCTTGTTTGGAATACATAAAAGTTGACATTTTTCCATCCTTTTCTGACAGCAAGTGCTAAAAAAAAAAAAGGATGTCATTTGTAAGCAAAACTACAAACCATTTTGGAACTGATGAGCAACATGAATAACTTTTTTTCCCTCCTGACATAAAAGATTTGTATCGCATGGATTCTTTCCATGGCATTTTAACCAAAAGTTAAGGCATTTTTCAATCCTGTGAGCAAGAGTACCGCACTCGAGTGCTGCCCTCATTAAAATGAGTCCACTTTCTATTGTATCAAATTGATGAATCATATATTTCCTCTACAGCTATCACGTTGCTTTTGTTTTCTTATCATCTGTTCCTCAGAAGAATGATTCAAGCCCTTTTTAATCTCAAGTTCCTATTTGCACTCCCCAGTGCTTTTATTTTAACTCCCTCCACAAAACCCATAAACCAAACAGGTCTTGGCAGGCATTTTCTGAGAAGCTGCTTCAAGGACAGCTATTACATAAATCTTTCTTCAGTCTAGTGATAGGTAGCACTGACACATTTTGCCAAAAAGGGTGCTCTACACTTCCATGTCTTATATTGACAAAACGGCTTCAATGTTTTCTCATGGCAAGTGCTGGAATCCTTCTGTCATTAAATCACCAGAGTCTATGGAGTGAGCAGTTATATTGACTTTTAAAAACAATTAACAATTCACTTGCCCTTTTATTTAAGAAAACCACCAGTCTGCTACAGCCATTTATCAGCTCAGCAAGTGGTAGTGCAGTTTTCCTGTGGAAAACTCTTCCTCTGCTCCCACCTTCAGCTTTTATCTGAACTGGGCTCACTGTCTGGAAAAGTGAGTTCTGTGTCAAAAGATCTGTCTTCTCAAAAATGTTTTAGAAGCTGTGAAAAAGTTACCTCATGTTGGGTAGTCCCGCCAGACACAAAATGCAGAAAAGAGAATTCCTTTCCTCATGAAAATACTGGCTTGTCAGACAAGGATAAGCTGCTGCTTAGGACAACAGCTGGCATAGCAAGTTTGGCTTCAGAGAACCAGAAAATGAAAGGGAATTTAAAATAAGATCAAACTGATAGACTTATACATGTCAACAGAGAAATCTGTGTGTGTTTAAAATATACTGTAATGCCATTAACCTTTGAACTACTGTGTATATTATATTGTACTAAAATGATCTATAAATCAAGATGACGCAAAGCAATTAAAAAAGCAGGGTTTTCTATTTATTCATATTTATATTTTGCTGCCGGAGTGGAATGTTTTCAACAACTGAATAGCAATTATTTCAAAGATGAAGTAACTAACGTAAAAAAAATATGTGAAGAAAGAAAAACCACAATTATGTTTTGCTTTTGTGAAGGGAAATTAGTAGTCAATGAAGTCATGGCATTGTCTTTACATCTGGCAATTTCAACTTCATTTCTGAATAAATTCCTCATACACATACACACAGTCATTTGAGTAAGAGTATTCCATATAATCAGTTGTTCTGACATTGATCAGTGTAAAGGTTGATGTAGAGTTGCCTACAACTGTCCATAGTAGTCACTGCAAGCTGGTTGATGGATAAGTGGAGGTTGCAGATGGCTGAAGATGGACTGACGCAAACACCTTCCAAATCCCAACTGTGCGTTTTGCTGATTGGTTGATCTAACTTCCTTTTTTGTGCTTTGCTGAGGCCCTCCCTAGAGAGAAAGTTAAAATTTGCTGATGTATAAAAGTAACATCCATTCAACTGTCTCCAAATGACAGACACATATGTTCCCTCACATGCAATGCCAGAGATGTCTGCTCCAGCCTAAGCAGAGAAGCAAGCAGATTCCCGGACCAAGTGCAGAAACTGCAGACATTCAGTTATCTTTGTTGCTGATGTCCAGTGTGCTATATTACTTCAGACAGTTATGGGCATAATGTGGCCACAACTACAAATCTAATATGCACTGAATTCAAAATTAGAAGCACACTTTGATCGCAAGCAAAATTATTTAAAAAGTTCAACAAACTATGTCTTTAGATTCATTGGAATATTTCCATTCTTCTGTTCAATAACCACTATGTAACTGGCAAAGTATTTTTAAAATGTTTCTCCGAATATCTTACTCTAGAATGTCACTCAATATTATGAAATGATGGGTAGCTATGATTCTGCAGATTTAAGGATTTTTTTTCTACATTTAAAGCATTTGGATATCTTGCTAATACTGTATTTATAATAAATAAAATATTTGCATTTCCTGCAGTAGTACAATTTTCACATTTTCCTACGTGATAATTGCAATTTATTGCGGCTGAACGCAGTAAAAGAAAGACTGTACTCCTTGTGTGGATTCTCACTTCGCATGAGCTATACTTAAACATTAAATAGTCATTATTGTTTAAATCACAATTAGTTATGCCTGCCCAATATGCTGAGTTATAAACTGTGGTTTACAAAATGTTTGGGTTAATATCAAACAATGAATCAAAACTAAGGCGAGCACAATCTGGGTTGGCATGTAATTCACAAAAGGCAGCTAGGTTCCTGAATCCCAATGAACCAAACTGGAAAATATAATTGGTCAGGTATGTTTCCAAGAAGCTCTCTATATAAACAGAAACTTAAGTCTCTAGTGCCCTCTTGTCTACACAGCTTCAATCTTCTGAGAATAATAAGAACATACTGAAACAGTATTTTCCTTTAAAGAGATTATTTTCTTTACCTAGGAAACTCATGTTTACTTAAGAACCATTCACGACCTCTTTTATAACATTATAAAAACAAAGATTCACCTACAAACCTTTTTTTAACACTCATATCAGTTGACAACAATCTATTTGCAGTTACCATCTCTCTTTTTTTTAATCAATTGGAGGGGGGAAAGGAGGTTAATTTATAAAGATAATGTTGGCCCTCATTTTCCTCCAATACTGTAATAATATGCAGGAATCGCCTAAGAATAATCTGATAGTTGAATCTGAATCTAAAGGAGGGGTGGAGAAAGCTTCTCAGAAGTTGTAAACCATTTGAACCCAGAACATGTTAACTCTTTTAAGGTAATCCAAGCAAGTAGCACAAACATGAGTAATTGTTAAGATTATGTTAACAGAATCTTGCAAGTCTCAAAGTACCCCTCCCATCCATTCCTTTCCTGAAACTAGGAAGAGACCCTTATTCTACCTCTTTTCCTTCAGACTCAAATTTTGTTCACCATTGTTTAGGCTGCAACTTTTTCCTCCTGTCTCCCAAGATCATTTCCATTTACTATCAGATATATACACTGCATTCCGCAGATTGGACACTTTAGATACGGCCATGCTTACCTTGAAATTAATTATTGAAATTAGTCTTTAGTACAAATGTACTTTAAAAAACCTCTGCTTATTTGACATCTTCTATACCAAAACCTTCTTGAACTGACTGAGTAGGGCAGCTCCACGTGGGCTACCCATCTCTTTCATCAAGAATAAATCTCTGTAACTGTTCAGTTCTTCTTGAATCGAAGTATGAATAAGAAGAGTTATTGGAAAATTTGTTTTCACTATTTTTAGTTAAGAGGACTGACTTGACCATTTTATCAATCATTCCTACTAACGTGTGAGAAACCATCACAAGAATATTTCATCCTTTGAAGGTACTCATGTTGATAAAAAGAACTGAGTGGAAAGAAATCAGATGTCATAATTTTGTTAAATTAGCGGAATAAGAATTATATTTTCTTGTAATGGAACTTTTTAATATGTTATTGTATTAAGTCACAGCTGCTTGTAACACATAACCAACCTTGGCTAATTTTGAAAAAGTGACCATTGGATTTGCTTATAGTTACATGGACTGCTTTTATCTCTAGAACCCCAGGATTATGCTGCTAAAATTCAGACAGAAATTGCAAAATAATATTCCTACTCTTTAGCTAGAAACAAGTACTGTAAGCCTTTGACAAAATTAATGAATCTTATTAATGGTGATTCTTTTAAAACAAAATTATATTCAAACAGGGGACAGGCCAAAAATGTAATCCTTATCTTCATAGATACATATGACTGCCAAACTCTGTATAGTCTCTCAGTGTTCCCCCTCCCCTTTTAAAAGATCATTGTAAGCATTTCTGACTTTGATTGTGGAACCTATGTCTCTCTGTGTTATTTTTGAACTCCAAGAGCTTTAAACTGAAGGCGGCTGGTGCTGCAAATTCAAATTCTAAAATGTGGTTTTAAAATGCAACTAAGAATGTTTTCATTATGCCTATTTGCTCTGTTAGTGTAAACTGCATATACCAGAGGACATGATCTGAGCTGATACGTTGAATTCTAATAATAAATGATGATGAAAATTGGACCATGCCGGTATGTACATGTCGCTCATACATGTAAATGTGAGTCGTATTACGCTTATTTTGAGTTAGACGATTCATGCAGATATGAATGTATTTTAATAAGAGACTATCAGCTGCACAAGGAATAAGCCAGCTCAGCAATTTCCCTGCTTTTCCCCTGTAATCTCATATGGCACCTCACATAATGCTATGAAACTGGTAACAGATCTGAAAAGTTGCAGGAAGGAGGAAGAATTGCCAAAGTAGAACCTTCTGGTTCTACTGATCATGAAAGTTTCTGCAGTCAAAGGAACATCAGAAAGATACAAGTCAATGTTCTTATTGTGATCTCTGGAACAGCAAATGGATTAGTTCTTCTGTTCTGCACATGTAGGTACAAGGAGTGAATGTTTGAGCAAATCACATTTGCTCAAAGCTGGGGATCACTCTTGGTTTAAGAAGACACAAGTATTTCCAATTATAGAAGTACATTGTTCTTTCAGTTATCAAAAGAATTGTAGTGTACAAATTGATGTCTGAAGAGAATGCAGGTACAACTGTTAGTTCAATAATGGTTCAAAGATATAACAGCTTTTGAAAAAGTGGTTTACAACCCATTCTCAAAGTTATAACTGTCACACTACCCCCATGATCATGTGATTGTAATTAGGATACTTGGAAATCACTATACATTTACAATAGTTGCAGTATTTTGTAGCTATGTGATTGTGATTTGCCAGCTTCCAACAAGCAAAGTCAATTGTGTAAACTAGACTCACTTAAAACTGCAGTAACCATTGCCATAAAATCAGATCCTGTCATGTTATGAGTCCCTGAACTACTGCATTGCTTAGCAATTGAAATTTTAGTCTCAGTTGTAGTCATAAACCAAGGACTATCTGTGCTTAAGTATTACTTTTCAATGTATTCAACATCATGAATTCATTTTAACATCACAGTTCAATTTGAATTGTGACTAAACTATTACAATATTTTGTACATAGGTGAAATTCTTAAAAAGCAAACAATTCTGAGAATGGCAAACTTTATTTCAAGAAAACTAAAATATTATAATATCTAGTGATCATGAAAAAAAACTCTTATTTAGAAGGTAATACAAGGCAGTTAGGTAAAAATTCAGTATACATTCATATTCCCAAACATTACTTCCCTTATTTACTACAGGAATAAAGGACGCAATTCCTACTGTTGGTAAGTCTTCATTATAATCAAAGTATGTCTCTAGTAGCAAAACTGTCAGCTTCTTTTGAAAAGTTCTGGAACAAATGTGAAGAAATCTCTAATACTTCCAAATACAATTTTAAATTATGAATCAGAAAACTAAATCCCAAACTCTACTAGGACCAGAAACACAAGACATAATTTAAAAATGGCCTTTTCTGGTATCAAAAATTATGAACAACTTTGATCTTGGAAGGCTTTTTGTAATGCCTCTATAATATTTGATCTATCCGCCTTGCTTTACGTTAGATGCTCAGAACTAATGTGCTCAAGTTGTCCTATGCTGGCAGAAGGTCTTGTTGGAAGCAGAAGGACTCCTCCATTTGACTCTTACTGGGGCTTCAGCATTCTTGATATGTGTTTAGTATCGTCTACCCATTACTTCTTTCGGAGTTGAAAAAAAAATCCAATTCTTGAAACTTCCAAAATCTTCTTACAATCTGTTTAAAAGAAATGTCAAGCTTTTTTGCTGCGTATGACCCCCCTACTTCACCGACACTAATATATTTCTGACTTTTTTATTTAAAAAAAAGGTTTATATTGTCCAGTAGTTTGGGACTACTCAGTGCCATAAGACTGGACACCTGGCCATTTAACCGGCTCCCCCCTCTTCCTATATTCATCCTAATTTCACTAAACCTTGTTCTTTGACTTGCCAGAGCAGGTAATGGATTATATAGGAAACTGGTGGGTAAGAAGAAAAAACTTTCCACCTGTGGTGCTATTCTGCTGATAAGAGAACCCAGTTATTCAACCATCTTGCAGCATGCATTCAAGAAGACATTTATCTGAGCATATTCAATGTCACAGTACATGTAAATTATGCAATAAATGTTCCAGTATTATTTTGAACTAAGGCATAATAATGCCAGTAAAAGTATGATGCTAGTAATGTGTTTAGGATCATTAATGTAATTTGTGCAATACAAAACACGTGGCTGTTTAAAAATTCAGTTGCCAAGTATAAAATTGGAAAGAAACTTAGTGTATGAAATCCCAGGGAAAGGAGGTTAGCATGCCTTCTAAAGGGATACTACACATTAATTTTTTACAGGATACTCATCTAATTGTCTAGAATAAATCAGATTTTATTTTAAAGGTAAATGATTACAACTTTGGAAAACACCCTCTTTTATTGATTAATAAGAAACAAAGTGGTACATATTTCCACTTATTTCTCATGCTCTTCACTTCATATTTACCATTAGAAAAATAGAAGATTTGCAGTAGCCTTCATGCGCCACATTCAAAGTTAATGTTGACATTGGAAAAAAGGGCTAATGCAAAAATTGGCCAGCTCAACTGCTGTTATCACGTGAAGGATCTTTCTTCCTATTCAGCTTGCAGGAGCAAAGATTTTTGGTCAGGTCAAGCTTGTTTGAACTTAGCTGTACATTTTGCTGTCCCCAACAAAGGCTGATCCTCAGACAAACATGATGACACTTCAATCTGCAGATAATGGAATAACACTGATGTGTAGAAAGTTATCAGGGTAGCTCATATGTTCACTTAGCCATTGTATTGGTGTCTCCAACATTGGTTCTATTCCATGAATCATCACTTGAGTCTTCTTTTCACCATCTAATTCACAGAGACAGAGAAAGAGAAACTGCTAAGCTAGCATTTGTCAGATTTAAAAAGAAACAACTATATCTTAAGTACATGATACTTAGTTTCATAGTGAAATTCTACAGAATCCTTGGTTTATTGCTACTGATTATTATCTTACCACTGTTCAAATGAATTTGTAAAGGCACATGGAAAGTTCTAGTAAATGAAGCTTCATAACATTATTAAGAAGCTGCTTTTTTTTTAAAACCACTGTAATCTTAATACACCAACCTTTCTCTCATTGTGCACGCTGAAGTGAAAAACAATAGTTTTAAGAACAGGGCTTCAAAAGGTTTATTAAATTCGAAGGTTTTAAATAAATTTGAGTGGCAGTAATTTACAAAAGCACAAACTATTTGCATAATTGTGTAATAATTAATTGGATCCAGACTAAACAGGCTTAGAGCAGACTGAATGAAATTATTTGGAGAAGTTCTTCGAGATTTCAGTGGATCTACTATAAAGTACAACAAAAACAGGTCCAATCTTGTACATGTCATAGAAGGTTCAGAGATTATGAAAAGAGGTTTGGCTTGGGCAGACACCAAAGTTGGCCAATTTAATTTTAATTTTATTACAGAAAATCCAAATCAAATTGCCCACATAGATCAGAATTAGAAAACAACCAAATGAAAATATTTGCAGCTAAGATGCTTTTTTGAGAAAATGACCCTATCATATTTCAGCTAAATACAATCTGCTAAGTATCTTTAAATCCTTTCACCTTTAAAAACTATTTTAAGGTGGGTTGAATGAATCAACCAACATGTCTAAATGTAAATCTAGAAGAAACATATAGGCTTAATTTTATTTGTGGCAAAATAAAACCTACCAAAATTGCATATGAAAGCTACAAGGAACTTTTACTACAGTATTTGGAGTCTTTTGAAAATGAGATTTGCTCAGCTCTGCTTTCTAGAGATATTTTTAATGTTTTCAGGATGATGTGTGGAGGGGATGAAAGTGCCTTTGTTAATTTGGATGAAGCTGTAAAGAGACTATCAGTACTCTGTACACTTACATATATATTGTAAAGATAGTCCTGAGTAAATAATGCATATAGTTTCAAGATGATAATTGGAGACAGTTTTTCCAAGGGGAGCCTTCACAATTCAGGAGTTTCAAGATGGATTTGATTTAATGGAACAATTTAGATGAATATCTTACATCAAAGAGAGGTCCTTGAGAGGAGAACGTTCTAAAATTGTGGGAAAGATTAGAAATTGTGGGTACTTTCATCAAAAGTTTGAAGTGAATTGTATTAAACAGTTCGGTGTGGCAGAAATAGCTACTAAACACTTAATATTATTAATATGAGAGACCAACAAACAAGAGTGTTCCCATTACTTTAGAAGACCTTCTAACACCTTGTGAAAAGAGTTTAGACATTTAAAGGTTAATACTTCTTGTTCTTCAAAATATCAAAGTCAAGATCCTAGAAGTGGCAAGAAGGTAGCTAAGAGCCTATTTATTCCTCACAAATCTGCTTGGGCTTTTCCAGAACAATCACTTCAACAGTGCTTCTTTTTATTTGTAAAATTCCTTTAAAAAGGAGGTATTCCTGGCTCCAATTTTATATACTTTTAAAAAGTTAGAAAAAATATTAAATGCAGATCTCAGAAAAGACAAGAGACATACAAGATCTGAGATGTAATGAAGGATAATAATAGTGAGGACAAGATAAATTTATCTTTGATTTATTAAATATGGCAAGGTCTTTGTGTAGATCATGCCAGAACACACTAATTATTTAGAGTAAACAATACACTAAAAACAGGGTAATTCTTCCAAGGAAATTTTAGATGAATAAGCAGCTTGTATAAGAACTGAATTTAGAGGAACAGAATAGTTCATAGTAAGAAATGAGAATGAGAGTAATATCATATTTGTTTAACTTGTCTAGCAAATAAATTATCAGAATAATGGACCAAATCAAAATAGGAGGTGAAAATACCAATAATTAAAAATAAGCAAATGATACAACTTCTAAAGAAAACTTGGAAGAGCTCATTATGGAAGTAAAAAATGGAAAATGAAAAAGTTGGGTTAATATTAAGAAAACTAAGACAATGTCAACCACCAAGCTTAGTGAATTCAGTTAATAACAATGAAGCAAAAATTAAGAGATAATTTTATTTTCTTGGGCTCAACAATACATGAAGAGGGACAATGCACTAGAGAAGTACAGTAAACAGGAGATTAATACTAGGAGAAAGGCAATGGCCAACTTAGACAAGAGCATGGAGATAAGAATGTTTTTACGATAACAAAGATCAGAATAGTCAAAATCCATTGTTTTCTAGTGGTAACATATGCTTGTAAAAGCTGACACTAACAAAGAGAAAGAGAAATAAGATAGGTAACCTCAAGCTATAGATCTTGAGTTGGTTGTTAAGAATTCCATGAACTGATTTAGTCTGGATAAAGACTGCTCCCATAAAGTGATGACCAGGAATCAATAAGAGATAGATTTAGGGTAAGGGCTAGGGCTACGGTATAGGGTATAGGCAGCAAGTAAAACAATTGACAAAGAAAGAAATGGCTCTGTCTGGAAAGATGAAGAGAAACAGAGGGGCAAGACAATATAAAGTGAATAGATGGAATCAAGGAAATCCCGGAAAGTTCTCAGGAAAGTTGCAGATTACGGTATCTATGTCCAGATAGTCAGTGTTTGTTCATACAGTAGTGAAGAATTAGGACTAATTTAATAACGTTTAACTAAAAAGTTATTAAACTTTATTTTAATATGCTATTGTTTTAAGACCTATCTTGTTTCTTTTTTTGGCATCTCTTAATTGCCGTACTAAACAGTGCCATGCTATTAAATTTATGTATTTTAATTGTTAAGCTGAATTAGAGGAGGGGAGGTAACCTTGCCTTGAATACATGTTGGGAAAGCATTTTCAGCATTACTCCATCTTAAATCATACAGCCATTTCTTACACAAAACTAAAAAGTTTAGACACTCTCAAATGTTGTCCTAGCTGCAAAACATGAAAGGGTGTGTTCATTCAAATGGCAATAATTTGGCATGTCAAGTCATATTTTCCTCAACACATTTTTATGTCCTATAACAAAATATAAAAGCAGAATCCGACTACATCATACAATAAAGTCATTTTATGCTATTGCATTAGAAATGCCTTACTTTCATTAACAACAGCTCATTGCTTTCTAAATGTTCACACTTACAATATGAGCAACAATACTGATTAAGATTTTTAACAATGCATTAAAGACAGTAGTTTGTTAGTGGTAATAACTAATATTTCAACTAAGACTTCAAAGTATAAATTCTTAACTTTACTAGGCATCCTATATTAGTTTATATAATTCAACAAGCTCATATAAATAAAAGGAATGCATGGTGAAATGTATATGTGGGAGGGGAGGAGCTAGGCAAAGAGCAATTTAGAAATTTTCATAAGTTTGTTCAAATGCATTTCTCCTTTCCATGGATCAGCAAAACTTTGCCTAATCAAATCCACTCCATGAAGAGCCCTGACTACAAGGGGCTAAAATTGTAAAAGATATCAGTCACAGCCATGTCGGTGACAGTCAGTGGGGTCAGGTCACACAGGGTTAACTTAGTCCGGATATGGCCATAGTGAATAAATCAAACACTAATTTTAAAACAGCAATTAATCTTAGGCAAAAACACTTGAGGAGATCTAAATCTGAAGAATACACTACATGATGTAGCAGTAAAAATGTGCATACAAGACTTGATAGCTTTTATCCAATGATAATAAGCAGAAGTATTATTCATACAAATAATACAAATTCAAATACCTCCACCCAGGCATGCATACAGATCATGGCAAATGATTACCAAGCTTGAACTAATTTTGGATGAATACTAATCATTATTTTAAAATGTTATAATTGTTGAATAAAAGTGGATACAAACAGTTTTGTTCAGAATATAAAGCAAAAGAGAAGTAGCAGCAATACCGAAGTAAAGAATACTTTGCTGCTGAATTCATTTAATTTCAGCTAAGGATCTTGGTCTATGAGCACGGAAACCACAGGAAAAGCTTACCGTAATTACTTTAAGTCATGACAGCCTGTGGCAAGGGATTTTTTTTCTTCTGTTTACTATCCAAGCAATTCACAGGAAATGTTCCATAGCCCTCTAGCAAGTGCAATGTGATCAAACCCCATCCTCTTTACAGGTCATAAGAAGAAAGGAGTTTGGCCTTATAATAACCAGTACTGCGTTTCACAGTTCTGCAAATATCAGCAGTATGACATAATTATCGGAAATGTTTTCCCCAGCGAAAACATTAGGAGGAACCCTCGAGTTCTTGTTGATCTTGTTGGACACCTCAGAAACTATAACAATGAAAATCTGTCTCCACTTATTAAGCTCCATGCTGTAAGAGAGAATTGGGCTATAGAACGACTTCATGGTATCTACAGAGTACAGTGCTGTAGTTGTCGACTAAAGTTTGTTAACTTTAAGGAAGGAATCTGTAGCTTAAATAAAAGTATCCCAGCAAATTCTATCATATAAAAAAACAGTGCCACATACTCAAAAGAATGGCAGACTAAGCAATTTGAGCACACATCAATGTTAAGAATAATTAAAAAAAACAAGTTGGATACTGAATTTATTTTATTTAGAAAACATTTGTGCATTATAATTCTGCATACAGACTTGTAGCACATCCAAAATTTGAGTCTCTCCTAATGTAACTTTTTAAAAAATACTATATTTTGTCTGACTTGTATAATAATGAAACTTTCTCAGATTAGATAGAAATTTCTATTGTGTGTTTGTTCCCATTGATGATTATATTGGCTGCCTCCACCTATTACCAAATATTTATTTGGTTTTAATAATTTTAAAATGCTGAATTATATAAACTGCCTTTGTACACACACTAATTGAGTGCTATTTCCAAAATCCTTATTCATTTTGTATATCTTGTAAATCTCTTTTCTATTTAAATTCTGGTCTTTCTTCTTGGTTGTGTTTCCATACATTAATAAAAAGCAGCAACAACAAAAAATCAGGTAATAGCAATGTTAGACTCATCACATTAACCCTTAAATCAGGGATACAAAAGTATGCATAAGAGCTTGTAGAGATGGTGTTATAAATTCTCAATCGTATTATAAAGTATTAATCTGAAAATTATTCAATGCTTTTTCAGGCAATATGTTTGGGGTCTTAGGTTCTTACTATTCATAGATGATCATAGATCAGTGATGGCTAATCTTTTCCGGACCGAGTGCCCAAAGCGTGCATGTGCAAATGCCATAGGTTCGCCATCACGGTCATAGATGATTATATTCATAGATTATATTGCTCTTTATTCCTCCTGTAATCATCCAACACATATACATACCATTCCAAATGTCCCTGAAACTTTAGGAAGAGATTTACAAGGGTACAAAGGGAAATGAATGAAACACTATTCTTCCCATACCAGAGGTGGCTTCCTACCGGTTCTATAGAACCGTTAGTAACTCGGTAATGATGTCATGGAGCTGGTTCCTTCAGTGTCTTCTCACTGTCAAAAAGTTCCTTATTTCTAGGTTGAATCTCTCCTTGATCAGTTTCCATCCATTATTCCTTGTCTGGCCTTCAGGTGCTTTGGA
>JANHFT010006359.1:26481-47887 GCA_032467955.1 Pseudoxenodon macrops
CACTTGGCCAATAAACTATTCTATTCTATTCTATTCTATTCTATTCTATTCTATTCTATTCTATTCTATTCTATTCAAGTAATGTGTACCATTACATAGTAACGTCTTCCATAGGTAAGCTGACTAAATATTACTGTCTTCTTCCTAACAACACTGGCTAACTGGCTTTTAAGCAATATGTATAAGCCAAACAATTTATACAGGATGTAATCATAACATAAAAAAACGTAAACCACAAATTGTAATTCTTAAGAAATGAAAGCCAACAGACTTACTAGTCTTTACATCTACATAAAAGAATGGATTTCCTAATTATATTTAAACCACAGCAAATTGCCTTAAATGTTAAACCCACACAATACCCCTTATGATTTCCACATGTCATTTTTTTAACCATACAAAAACTTAAAGTTCCTACATTATTTCCTCAGTGTATCAAAATATCAGATTATACACGCTATTGTATTGCTTCTAAATAAGTAAAATATCCAATAGCAACATTTTAACACTGATGAACTTTGGTTTAAATTTGATTCCATGTTTTTCAAATGAATAATTATCAATTTCCTAATAAACAGGTCTATATAATACTATTTAACCTGATATATTAAGGTTAAAGATGTATTAAGATGTATTTACAGGCTATTCTTGATGGTTCTTATTACTCCATCTTTTCAAAATGTTTACAGATCTCTTGCATTATGAAAAGTTCTAGTCTCTTGGCAGATATCAACGACAGACTGAACAACCTGTAGTTTCCCAGATTCTTCCCATCTTTCTAAATTTTGGGACATTTCCCCTCCAATAATGATTAGGCACTACATTGATTGTCCAAAATTTCCCTTTACTTAGCTTAGCTGAGGAAGTAGAAGCAATGAAACCTCAAGAGAAAGTGACAGTGTAATGATTTTAAGAAAAATGAACTTCTGGAAAGATTATTCCTGGAAAGTCTGTCTCTTAAACCATGTCAGGAAAAATGTCTTTTAACATTTCATGTCTTCTCGAAAGCAGCTTGATTTTAGAAAAAGCTTGTTTGAATTATCAACAGGAACTAAACTGTCCAGTAGGGCTGTGCAAAACATATGGAAGAGGCCTTTCTCAATATATATAAATATGTTTGTGGGTTTGAGAAAAGCCCAAAATAGATGTGCCTGTGTCTAAATGTGGGGACAATAGGGAATAGCTTTCAAAACAATCCCTTGAAAAAAACATAGATCCTTTAACGATTGGAAGAGAGATGCTTCATTTATGCTATGGTGTTGCAAAGCCTTTCTTTGAGATCACAATCTTACTTTTATTCCCCATTACAACACTGATCACAGTAAGGGTAGTCCTCGACGTACAGCCACTATTCAGAACAAAATTTGCATTGCTAACAAGACAGTTGTTAAGTGAGTTTTGCCCATTTTGACCACCTTTCTTGTCATAATTAAGTGAATCACTGCAGTTGTTAAGTTTGGTTAGCAGCGTGATTGTTAAGTGAATCTGGCTTTCCCATTGACTTTGCTTGTCAGGAGGTCACAAAAGGGGACCACATGACCCAAGGACACTGCAATTGTCATAAATACATGCCAGTTGCCAAGAATCCAAATTTTGAACATGTGATCATGGGGATGCTGCAACGGTTGTAAGTATGAAAAATGATCATAAGTCACTTTTTCACTGCCATTGTAACTTTGAAGAGTCACTAAACTAGTGTTTGTATGTCAAGGATTACCTGCATTGCTTTTATTTATTTCTCCAGTTATTTTTTTAAACCCAAAGTCTCTCATGAACATTACCATATTCACTTGCATTTTTGAACGAACTGTGCTTTTCTTCTGCCTTTTCTGTTTGTTATTATTTGTTTTAGAAAATTATATCCCTGAATTGCTATATTCCAAACAATAAAATCATCGCGTCTCAATTATACCATTTAATTTCACTGTTAGTACCCCAGGGAAATAAACTTTATATTAATTGTAAAGTTTACAAAGCACAGTATGTTTTGCATTCTCAAATTTCTGATAGATAGTAACAAGCAGGTTGACTAAGTTAAAAAAAAAAAAGGAAGAAAGGATAGAAAAAGAAGATTTTAAACCCAGTCAATGTCTTTAAGCAGCTACCAATCTCTTTATAGTGAAATTTACAATAAGGATGTAGGGGAAGCCAAATAAGCAAACAGATTAATTTCCATGAATATATGAGGAAGTGGAAGCAATGAAACTTCTAGACAAAGTGACAGGGTAATGATTATAAGGAAAAAGATTTCCTGCAAAGACTAATCCTGGAAAGTCTGTTTTTAAAACAAACTGAATAAGAGAAACTTTGTCGTTTAAACAATGTCAGGAAAAGTGTTGGGCAAGTATCTTTTAAAATGTATTTCTGATTAATAATTACCCTTACATTGATGACAAAGAATGCTAAACACAATTGTATAACCTTGCTGTTATATTTTTCAACCCAACCTGACTTCTTGAGAAATTTGTCTCATGCCAAACAAATGTATTGGATGCTGATGGTGTAAACGAAGGTTCAAAACAATTATAGAAGACATTATCTGTCTGCTTGTCTTACCTAATGTACCTTTATAAACTTTACATTTCAAAATTCAAATGCAGCTACCTAAAATATGATACTGACACTTTGGCAGCTACTTTCCTGAATTAAGAATAAACCCACACAAAACCACTACCGCATTCTCTATTAAATTTCTACCTTGCTTATATCACCTAAGTGATTCTGGGTGATTCACAAATAACAAAATAAAATAATATAAAAACATGACTAAAAGTACTCCCAAAACAAAATTAAAAACAAGTTTGAAATGTACAAGTTAATCAAAGTTTTTAAAAAATTAACAAGAGATTAAGGCGAAGGGAGTGCTCTCAAGCCACCAGCTATGGTTAGGGTTGCAAAAACACTCTCAGATCCCCATGGTAACTGGCAGACAGGTCTTAAGACTACAAGAGTGGGGGTTTGCCTCACCTTTTGGGGTAAGATGACGGTGGGAGTGACAGCAGAGAAAGCTCTGTTCCTAGATCCCACCAGTTGAAATTATTTAACTGATGAGATTCTTAGTGTGCCCTCCTTGCCTGACCAGTTCCTTGGGTAACATGGTTGTTTTTACATGGGAGTTCTCTTTTGGTACCACTGTTATTCCTAGTTAACAGGCATTATACATGCAGGAACAGGTTCATAATTGGGGATTCTTCAGGGCTTACAGCTCCTGCTTGAATATTGCCTATTTCATATTTACATAATGCAAGAGGACCTAGCAACAGTATCTCATCACCAATACTACTCAGTCACATATACAACTGGTTTGCTTGAGTTCTCTTTTGAGTCTGTTCTCTGCCATCCCAGCTTCGGGGCACTGCGATACAATATCACAAGCATTTCTCCCACAAATCTGGATAGTGGCATACAGTTGGATATCATCAGTATACTGTTGAATGACCTCCCAGGAGGTTTCGTATAGCTTAAAAAGCAAGAGGACCAAGGAATGATTCTTGTAAGTGAGGGAATACTAGACTAATCTCTCTTCCCTGACTAAAATAGAATGAATCTGTGACAAAGGAAGGAGTGAAAATACTAATCACTTAGTCCCCAATTCACCAGAGAATTCTGTAAGATGTCATGTACAATAATATTGAAAACTGCTGAGGAGAAGGAGAGCTGTGTTATCCCAATTCAGGTCCTGACATAGATCAGCAAGAGAAAAACTGATGTCACCTCAATCCCATATCCAGGCAGATTGTAAATTCTTGACTTACAGCCATTTGTTTAGTTACAAAGGCACTGAAACAAATGACTTATTATCATTTTCCACACTGCACAACTGCAGCATTCCTGACTGGTAACATGATCAAAATTCTGATGTCTGGCAATGTATTTAGGGCAGTTGCGGTGTCCTGGGGTCATGTGATCACTTTTTGTGACCTTCTGACAAGCAAAGTCAATTGGGGGGAGGAAGGCAGATTCACTTAACAATGGCAGTGATTCGCTTTAGCAACCCGTGGCAAGAAAGATTGTAAAATGGGGCAAAATTCACTTAACTGTTTTGTTTAACAATGGAAATTTTGGGCTAAAATTGTGGTCATAAGTTGGGGTCTACCTGTAGTACTCCAATGAACTTCACACATAGGTCTTGTCTTTAAAAACAACCCCAGAATTTACTCCAGAATACGATGACATATTATACCTATAGTCCTGCAATTTAAAGGCCATAAGTTTACCAATTGGATATTTGCAGGTTTCTCTCTCCAACTGGATTCAGCCTGGCCTCTTAGACTCATAGCGGGAGGGGCTTTGTAGTCCCACATTTCTGGGATGTCAGGAGAGCTGAAGCCAGAAGGCACTGCTTCTCTGTAGCACATAAATGCTATGAAATGGACTCCATTAAGATCAGACTGCCAGCCCCCCTTGTAACTTTTTGAAAGATGTTAAAAACAACTTTCTTTTTGAATACCCTCTTTTTTATTCCTCCTTTTTTTTCTTCAAACTTAGGGTTATATTAATTTTTTTTGTTTTTACTGTAACATCGTAACAGCTGAGTGTTATGCAATATTTTAGTAGAATAAATTTGAATAAATAAATGATTTACACCTGTATTATGTGTTTGCAAAATAACGTATGTGTTTACCTTCCAGAAGCCGTACTTCCCAAAAAGGGCAGAGTCAAGAAACTCCAAGTTAAATTAATTACCATATTTTTTGGTGTATAAGACGCATTCCCCCCCCCCCACTAAAAGAGGCTGAAAATTTGGGTGCATCTTATACTCTGAATGTAGCTTTTCTAAGCTTTTTTCCAGATGTAATGAGATGCTAACGAGTGAAGTGATCTTTGCAGACTTTTTTCATTGCTACTCCCTCCAAAGCAGCTTTTTTCCCCAGCCTTAACCAGGGGATAAAATAATGTGCTGAAACTGACCAGACTAACAACACTAGTCAGATGAATACCTGATAGGCAGATTTTTTCTCCCTATTTTCTTCCCCCAAAACTAAGGTGCATCTCATACTCCAGTGCGTCTTATACTCCGAAAAATATGGTACTGCTTAAACTTATTTGCCTATAAACAAAGCATTCTCTTTACAACATTCCTATCTGAAACCATTCTCTAATATGCCATCCTTCTTCAAATTTTCTGCAAACTATATATTTCCCACTTATTCCTTTATTCCAGCAGAAACAACAAAATAATTTCAAAAGGATGTGTTGAGGGAAAAGGAAGTATAACTATCAGGAAGAGAAAGAGTGGAACAAAACTACAGATAGATAAGGTCAGGAGAAAAAAATAACTAGGCAAGGAAGGAAAGAAACAAACAAAACTCAATTTAGATATATAAAAAAGTTAAATTCCCAAGCAGTGGCTAATTGAACTTGGCAGCTATTTATATCCTGCTAATTCTTTGTTTTCAACTGTTTCTTTTCTTATCGGCAGATCTGCCAATTATTTGACATAAAAAATCAGGGCAAATAAAATTGTAAAGCTAAATTTATAACTGTACTGTTAAAGTCTCTTGTATCCTATAGTACCACAACAATGATTTCATATGACATTGTTCATTTAAAACAGATAGATTTATATAGTACCACGATTACTAGCTTTATTCTGTGAATTTATATAATTTCCTGCTTTAAAAAAATCTCAGTAGGTGGTAATCACTGCATTTTATGGTAACAGCTTGGTTAATTTAATCGTCCTACAATACAACAAGTAATTGGAAATTATCAACCTTCATATAACTTTTAAAGGCTTTGCTACATACACTATGTCAGTTTGTTGTGTGCGTATGTAATTATTTATATATACATACTTTAAAGTTACTTCTAAGGAACTTTGAAGCACTACTCCTTGTTGAAAGTTAATAATTATACAGTCCTAAAGAAATCTGAAACAAATACACATGTAGTGCACCCGTAACGGAAACCTTCAATTGCCACGGTCTGTTATTTAGTAAAATGTTATCATTATGTCTATAACAGTATCAAAGCAATGTCAGTGATACTTAAGGTAAATAATATGAATGTCTCAGAGACTGTGGTTAAATTAAGGGCAGTCATTAGAATTACACACACATCTGGAATGAAGCTAGACTTATTTATTTTTATATAGTAAGGATTATTACAATTTTGTCTAGACAATAGACAAAGATTTCGGTCACAAATAGTTAAGGACAATTTTCCTAATCATATGTGGGCAATAACCCATGTCTTCCTCACATCCTTTCATTTGGCAGGATATGTCGTAAGGAATAATGAAACTTTCCTAATCTCCTACATGATCAAGAGCAGCATTATTTCAGGAATGAGGGAGAAATTATGGCAACTGTTTAGACTGAGTCTCCCACACAGACTGCCTGTGAATCTCTTAAACTCCTTTATGCTGCTACTACCCACTATCCAACAAACTAACTTCATTTTATAATTTATTTAAATTGTCTGATTCTTTCCCTAAGGGTTTGCATCGTTGACAAAACAATATAAACGACTTAGGCATAGTATTACAATAAATATGCCGATGAACCATGAGCACAATATGGATTTTTTTCTTCTCCTGAAGGAAAACATTACAATTAGCCTAGAAAAAAAATTGTTGGTATAACTGCACTTACATAAGTCAGCAGTCATTACTATGTGTATCAGAGAGTATATAAACTGAGAGCTAAAATATAGCTTGAGGCCCGAGATAGTTTAGATGGCACCCAGTTCTTCAAATGATTATTGGAAATCGTTCAAAGTTTTGGATTCTTCCCTAAACTATTGGTATCAACATTGCTTTGTTTTTGCAGTTCCCTGTTACACTCTCCCACATACATACACACACCTGACTCTTCAGCAAACCATAATTCACACATGAAAAGAGGGAGGAGCAGGATATGGGCAGCAGAGAGAAATGTTTTCAATCAACCTGAAAGAACCTCTGACAGTTGCTCACCTATACAGTCAATTAAACGCTAGTTAATTCTTGAACTGAAAGTTCAGTAAGGAATAGTACATTTTAAGCTCCACTGCCTTTTTATCTGCCCAAAAGGAACTGGGAGGAGAGCAAGAAAAACCAAACACAGCTGACTGTGTGGATTTTGTATTGGGAGCTGACAAACGTTGAATGCAGACATGGTAACTGCTGCAGCTCTAGAGGCTATTCCACTGACTAGCTCAATTCTAGAATTCAGTACAATTCTATTTCTTTTTTCTTTTTCTCTATCTCTACCTCTATATCTCTCTGTATTTTAAGTGTGTATAATTGGGTTATGTTTCCCCCTTACTTCTTTCCTAGAATTATTAAAAATAAATCAGGGAAACACCTGGATCTCTCCTCCCCCCCCAATCATAACTCTCTCTCTCCCTCCCTTCCCTCCTTTCAAAAAAGGGAGATTTTTTCTGCCATTGATAAACTAGCAATCCAGCCCATGTGTTCATTAACACATAGTCCAAGTCTAGTTAATCATCTTTCTAGCAAGAAAGCCTTTATAAGAAAAGAGGCTGAACAGCAAATGAGATATTCAGGATAGGTAGGAAGGGATAGGAAGCAGTCCAGAGTAGTTTTGCTCTTGCCATATTGGTTCTCCTTCTATGGTTGTTGGACTCATTGAACTCTAAGCTGGTTGGTTCTATCCTTTATAGTACATCAGCTTCTAGATAACAAATATATACATAGTTATCAAAATGGAGTCACAATGATGTTCTGTCTGAATTCAATAACCAACTGTCTACACTATATCCAAGGAAAATCAATATGGTTATAAAAACTAGGGTATTTGTACAGTCATGGACCATCTACTGAGAAACTTTCAGGAGAATGCTAATCAACAAAGATATTAACATCCTTTTGAAGAAATATTTCTACAACAATTAGTATTCTATTTAGCCAATATTTTTCATTTTCAAACTCAAGAGTCAGTATATTGTAGCAATTAAAGTAACCAGACTAGGAATGGGGAAACACACATGCTGGTTTTTTCTTAGTTATGGGTAAGTCAACCAGCTGGCTGTGTAGGTTATGGGTCCTCAAACTACGGCCTGTGGGTACCCGCATGCGGCCCGCCGAAGCCATTAATCCGACCAACGCAGGACCACGCGCAGCCTCACCAACATCACCCCGCCCACTCTTTGGCAGAAAGCAGCACTTACCTTCGCAAGCCCCACGGGCTGAAAGGTAAGGCCAACAAGTTTGACCTGCAGAGGTGTTCTGGAGATGGGAAAGGTGAAAAAAGGGTGCAGAGACAGCCCAGGAGGCCACAAAATGGATGAAAAAAGCCCGCTTTTGGCCAAAAAACGGACTGTTTTGTCCTGCACACTGCAGTTTGAGGCAGGGGAGGCGAAAAACGGGGCACACAAATGCCCCAGGAGGCCAAAATATGGGCCCTTTTTCCTGTTTTTGTCCTGCAGAATGCTGCTGGAGGCGGGGGAAGTGAAAAAATGGGTGCACAGATGCCCCAGGAGGCCAGAAAATGGGCATAAATGGCCTGTTTTTCACCTTCCTGCCTCCAGAAGATAGACACAGAGACACACACACAGAGAGAGAGAGAGAGAGACAGAGAGACAGACAGAGATTTCTCAAGCTCCTTGGGGCTGAGAAGAATTGCTGCAAAACCTAGTTTTCTGAAGTGGACCACTAAACTCCTAAACAACTGAAAAAATGATCTAGTAAAAAGAAAAGTCAACCAAAAGAGCAACATGCAAACAAAAGCATATAAAACACCCCCAGGAGCAAAACAAATTAAAGTTTAATTCGTGTGCATTGTTAATGGACTGTTAAATTGCCACACCCACCTAATCACATGACCTAGTCCACCCAGCCGGTCCAGCCACCCAACAGTCTGAGGGACCATGAATTGGCCCCCTGTTTAAAAAGTTTGAGGACCCCCTGGTCTAGACTAAGAGGAAGTCACTTCCTCTCAGTCTAAACAGTCAAATGTCTGAATCTCCTATCATGCACTGATGAATTCCCTGTAAGAAACTAAGACACAGGCACAGTACAAGGTAAGCCACCCTATAACCAAGTGGGATAAATGCTACTGGTATGAGCCTTTATTATTTTTAAAATGGGACTGTACTTTATATAGTTAAAGAATATGTTCATTAAGAAAGTTAACAGTAGGGAAGAGAAAAGCAGCATTATAACACAAAGATTTTCTTTTTTAATCAATTTCGATCACTGCAAGCAAATGTTGCTCCCAAAAAGGCAAAATCTTCCATACAATTTCACTACAATGATTAAATGTGCGTTATTTTTCTTACAAACAAGCAGTTAATTTTAATTGTTCCTTTTTTTTAATGGCAGTTCTTCAAACAATAAACTGTTTGTTTCACAAAAGAATAAATGATCCCAAATCCAAACTTTTTTGAGCGAAATGATCATTTAAAATCAAATGATTATATTTTACATCCATAAAAAGCACTCCGGCCAATGAAACCAGTGCAGAACACATTTGGCATAATTTGCATTGGACTTACTGTAGTACAAGCCCATCAATATCACTCTATCCAAGAACACCAAAGGCAGCAATTTAGTATTTCGTCTTTCCATACTTTATAAACATTTTTTATAAAGCTTTCCAAATTAGAGCAAAGAATAAAAATTTGCTCGATATCTATATTTTTAGTAAGTCACAAATAGCAAGGCTGAGCAACATTTCTATTAAAAACAATATTCATATATTCCCTGACCTCATATATTCTAAATGGGATGTAGCGAAATCCATTATCTTCTGCAGGATACTCCATGAGTTTCCGGTTTATAGCCCAAAACTGTTCAAATTTGTCTGAAAATAAACAGCAATTACTAGGATTAACAAAAGCAACTGCAAAACTGCAAAAACCTACATAAAAAACACAGGGAAACAAATATGAACAACTTGACTACATTGCTATACTTTCATTTATTTCAAATTACATCCATATTGTTATGAATGGAAGGATCATATTGAATTTGTTAGGATGAATTATTTTTCAACAATCAAATATGGGGGTGTCAAACTCGATTTCATTGAGGGCCACATCAGCGTTCTGTTGACTTTGGGGGTCCTGGGTGAGCATGGCCAAGGTGGGTGTGGCATGTGGTGGTCTGAGCGCTCTGTCAGAGAAAACGGGCTCCTAAACTCCGTTTCAGCTGTGACAGCCTCCTGCAACCCTCTGCCAGTGAAAACAGACCTGGGGAGCGCTACACACGGGCCGGTCCTTTGCTGTTTCCAGGGCAGCCCCAGGACCACATCTAAGCACCACAGGGGCCGGATCCGGGCCCCAGGCCTTGAGTTTGACATTCCTGCTGTATGTTAAGGCCAGTTGGAAAACCAGAGACTTTTTCATAAATAAATATAATATGGTGGTCCTAGTCTGTTGCTGCAGATAAAATATTTTAATATTTTTAATACACTTCAAAATAAGTTCTAAACACACTTCAAAATAAGTTATTGGGATTAATTTATTTAACTGAATAATTAGTTAATATGCCACATTTTGTGATAGCATATTTGCAGTTGAATTAAAATGTAAATTATTTTTTTCTATTTGAATAGGAAAGTGAGGAATAAAAAGAAAGCCTGGGAGCGCAAAATTGCTGCAATTTCCACAATTGACAACCTGCTTGGAGGTCACTCAGAGCTCCTGGAAGTTTGCCAACAGATGGAGGGGAAGACAAGGCAGTTATCCCAATCTTTGTCTCCCCAGTATAGCTAAGATTTAAAGATTAGAACTCATGAGTATTAGCCTCCTAACTGTGTAATGCTGTCATTTAAAACATTAGCTAATGTTACTTTACTATCAATCTGGCTTCAAATTTTTCCAGGCACTTTAAAGTTTTATAATTGAAATTAAAAACATCAAGTGTAAATAAGTGTCTTTAACACGAATTTGCCCAAGAACTATAGAGGAAAAAGCTGTGTTGGGTAGTGCTGAATAATGTTTTTATTTTTCTATGATAGTTACATTCTCCTTCAAGAATGATTTCCAGTAACAATATTTTTGGTAGGCAAAAATAATCTCAGGGAACAAAATGAAGAGTGAAGCAATGGGTAATTGGAGCTAAGCCTCTATCTCATCACCCTTTATTGTTTTGTACCATAATGTTATGGCTTTGACATACATTTACATTAAAAACAACTTAAATACTAAGCACCACATATCTGGTGCTGATCTTTCTACTGACATAGAACCCATTTTGTTATAAATGAAAAATATTTGATAATCATGCCAGTTCAATTGATTGGTATCTTCTCACTGGTTGAATGAGAAGAAATGCAATGCAACAAATTTCAGTCAGAAATAATTTCCAGATACTTTATTGCCAGAGAAATACAAAAACAATTGAAGCACTATGATATTTTATACCCAGTTTGCTCAAGATATATTTTCTAAATTTAAAAAAAACTCAAACAGGCAGTTTCAATAGAAGGAAATATAATTCAACACAAGATTTGGAATAAGTAGGTGTAGTAGGTATTTCTATTATCAAAGGTGAAACTTTCTCTATATTACTCTAATCCTTTTGTTTTTAATGCCAACCACATTTCACTTTAACAGAATAATAAATTAACATGAAGTGCTATTTCACTCTTCTTACATTAGTTTTTGTTGTATAAACTTCCACCACTTGCATGAATGTCTCTACAAATTGAGGAAAATGGTAAAATAAAAAAATAATTTTAGAGGCTTCATTGTGTCAAGTAAAGAATTATACCAGAACACTATAGATAGAAAGACAAATGCACAATGTTTCATAGAAAAAGCAACTTGCAGATGTACCATCAGCCATTAGGCAGTTGTAACAACTGCTACTTTCTTTTCTTTTTTGTGGTCATAAATATTGTTTCACAGAGGGGTTTAACATCATCCCATATATAATGAAAGCCATACTGAAAGATGCAGCATGTATTTTAAAAAGTTATCTTGGTTTCATAAGTTTTTTCTTATTTCTCTTTTACTAATGGCTCAAATACAAAATTAGCCTTTGAAAGTTTTCAAAATATTATCTGTTGGGTTCTACAGGTGCAGTTTCCAGTGACACACATTGAAACCTATACAAACAACATTTCTGGCCAACTTCTTATCTTGGATCACTACAAAGTTCTCCCAATCAAGCCAAGCAACATTTCTGCTCCAAATCTTGAATGTCAAAAATCTGACTAACCTGATTAAACAATACTAGCAGTGAAATCCTAAACAGGTCAACTCACTTTTTAATTATTAATATTTTCAAATGTCCTCTTTCCATACAGCATTTCAAATACTGAGCTATTAGTGATTCTGACTATTCTAATTTTTGTTGAGGTGAAAATAAATCAAATAATACATGGTTGGATAGTCTTACATAAGAAACAGTTTTATAAGAAACAGCACCTAGACAATTATCAAAATAACAGAACTATTGATTGATAAGGTCTCTCTCCTTGTCCTGCTTTCACTGTTCCCTGTCCTCTGCAACCTGGTGTGATTTATTGTTGCTTCAAGTGATCAATACTCTGAGTTATTCTTACTAATGTCAGCAGCCCACCACCAAGTTACTGCAAACCACTGCATCTCCAGATAAAAGATGTGTTGTTCAGATCAATGTTTGCCATGATCTACCATTTCTTAATCAAAAGTTGACAAAGGATAGCAACTGTTAACCTGTGGATCATTTATTATAAATTGATTTTAACAAGCAAGATTGAATTATATCCAAATAACGGAATAAGACCTTGATTACAAAATTTATACAGTATTTTTCATTCCATTTATTTGAGTTCCAGAAGTACAAGTGGAAACTGGAAATGTCTTACAATATTACCTCAGCCCTTAGGTTTTTTAAAGTGATTGGAATATACATACTTCACTTAAAAGTGGCTCTTACCATTCTGTAACCCCATCCAAAGTTGCTTATGATCCTTTTTTTGCATTTCATTGATTACTTGACTCTTATGCTTTAAGGCATCTGCTTCTTTTATACAAGCCATGAAATGAGCTTCAATTACTTCCTTAGAGGAGCAATGCAGAAGATCTTTTTCTGGAAAGTTCTAGAAATATAAAATTGTAATAAAAATTCAAAAAAATACTCAAAAGTAGTTTAGAGGAGCAAAGGAAAGCAAAGAACATTATAGATAGCCCTCAACTTTCAATCATTTGTTTCATGACCATTCAAAGTTATAACAACACTGAAAAAAATGACTTATGACCATTTTTCACACTGATTACTGAAGCATTTCCATGGTCACATAATCAAAATTTGGACACTTGGCAACTGATAATGTGTTTATGAAAGTTGAATATCCTGGGATCAAGTGAACACCTTTTACGACCTTCTAATAATTGTCCCAAGGTACCTTTTCCAAAAGGTAACTGGACTTTCTTGTTGGTTTTTTGTAAATGTTTTCCCTTCTCCAAGAAGTTTCTTTAGTACTGAAGAATTGAACTGAAGATGTTTCTTTGATGAGAAGCGAAACATTTTCAAAGAAAAAAAAACAACCAAGCAAGTTCAGCTACCTTTTGGAAAAAGCACCTTTGGGACAACCATGACCTGGCTGATTGAACATTTCCATAGACATTTTACCGGCTTGACAAGCAAGTCAATGGGGAAGCCAGTTTCACTGAACAACTACATTACTAACTTAAGATTTATAGCAACTAGTTTCTAGTTGCTATGAATGATTATGATGATTGATGATCTATGCATTCAATAGATAGACAACTTTTAGTATTAAAGTCAATATGCAGGACTATGACTTATTAGAGAAAGCCATTCATTGTTCATAGTATATTAACCAAATGTATCTAGATGTAAGAGCCCTGGTGGCACAGTGCTTAGAATGGAGTATTGCAGGTTAACTCTGCCCAGAGCCTGGAGTTCAATCCTAATCGGCTCAAGGTTGACTCAACCTTCCATCCTTCCAAGGTGGGTAAAATGACAAGCCAGATTGTTGAGGGAAATATGCTGACATTGTAACCCGCTCAGACAGTGCTGTAAAGAAGCGGTCCCTAACCTCTAGGTCACAGCCCGATGGGAACCACACAAACATTGGGTGAGTGTGCAAAACTCCATTTGTGCAGCTTGTGCAGAACCATTCCCTATCTCATCCACCGTTGTCACCCCCACTGGTCTGCAGACCCGGAAAGCACTATGGAGCGGTATGTAAGCCTAAGTGCTATTGATTCTACTGCTATTGCTATTATGCATGAAAGAGGGTAGGCAACTTTTGTTCTGACCTAGGCCTCTTGATTAAACTAAAACAAACAAAAGGTGTGTAAAAAAACTGTGTTTATGTCCAATGGCTGTAAGTTATGTCCATTCACAGCCATACTAAGTCCCCAACAAAGTTATTAACCAACCTTTATCTTTCTTAGCACACTACCAAAGTCCTAATTGGCAAGGAGCTGCTCAAGGTCAAACAAAACACAGAGACCGAACAGAGCTGCGGAGATACACCAACTGACATTGAACTAAGTTGCTTTCTGCAACAAGCACCTCTGTGTGTCTCCTTCTTATGTCCTATGGGTGGGCCAATCATCTTCAAGCCTTACTCCCGAGTAGCTCTTTTCCTCCTCAGCTGTTCTTGCCTTCTGGCAACTCTGCGCATGTGTGCATTGGGAACAGTCTCCCACTGTTCCTCTATCTCCCATCAGACCCCGCAGGCTCCGGCACCCTCTGGCCCCATCTCTGCCTCCGATGCAGAGACCCCATCCGAGCCCTCCCCAGACTCCAGAGCTGAGCTATATTCCTCTCTGCTGTCCAACTCATCTGCCAACTCCGCAGTTGCCGGTGAACCACAACAATTTTTTTTTAAAGTTCAATATTTCTTCAGTTTTTTTTCAGTCCCCTCAATGCTATTACAACTATATTTTTAACAGATATTGAGATTGGAGAGTATTAAAACATACTACTCTGAAAACAAATAATAATATACAAATCCTTTACTTGTTATCTGTTGATATTTATCATTTTTTCATTCCAGAAATTAAAGCACAAATCCTTATTCTAATACATTTGAAGTATATATTAAAGAAACATATTGCTTATATACCTTAAAATGTACTGTGATATTCCATGGAAGGGTTGCATTTGAAGCATGAAGGTCAAATAGTAAACCAATGGGATAGTGCCTGAAAAGCAGAGAGCATGATAATAGCAATAATCTGCATTGCAAGAATTGTAACAGAACACAGTAACTTATTTTGTGGTGCCTAGAGCCCCTGAAAATGATAAACAAATCAAACTTAGCACATTCATTTTATTTTAAAAAATCTAAATTCTGAAAAGATGAATGCTTAAACTCCATTTCCTTTGTAGTTTTATTATAACATCACATTCTCCAAAACCCTGCTAAAATGTGCAAAAATAGAATAGTTGAACACTTTCCATAGTTTTAAAACAAATAGTCTGCATTGTCAGCCATGTTCATCAGCTATTTAATGTTCCTTACAGTCCAGTACATAATTATTGTACACAGAATGTTGTCATAATTTTGGAAATCAGTTACAGAAAAAAGATCAAATATCATCCGAGTTACACCAAATACTTTCACAATGGTCCAATGATCAAATGCTCACATATGTTGGCTGCTGGCAGTGGTAGTTACTCTAATGATTCTGACAAAACAATTCTAACCAGGTCACTAACTAAATTCATTTTAGCAATAAATGCTGAATTGCCTTCTAGCACAGTTTTGAGGAATTGGAGGTTTCCACTCTGATTTTCAACTGTCTATTAGTTGCAAACTTGGAATTGTATTTCATTTTTTTATGGTTTAGGACAATAATCCAGAATCAGAAAATGTGATTTAAATTTACTGGTTTCCTAAACTCATTTTTCTCTGATTTGAGTCCCTCTGGTGATTTTGATCTGCACTATATTTAACCATCAGCCATGCTAACTACTGGTAGTTCTGGTAATAGCTAATAAAACTCCTGACAGGATTAGGATTCAGGTTCAGAAAGTATATCTTAGTTTTGCATTTAAAATTAGCCACTTTTTATCCAAATTGGTCATCATGAAAAAGTGTACTATCTGAAAAATGAAAAGAAGAATTTGCATGCATTTCTCTGGTACAGCAGAAATTCTATATTTACACATACTTTGACATTCCTGGTTTGATCCTTTTAATAAACAAAAGCAGTTTGAACAGAAAGGAAGGGCCATATGCATCCTCACAATATAACCTACTTTCTGTTACTTAGCAATAAAATTCATTTGCGTAAATCAGATAAAGTGACATCACTCTTACAGAAATTAGGTATATTAATAAACTGCTAAGTAACCACAGCTCCTCTATCATTTTCAACTATCAATTCCAATGAGAAATATACTAACATTGTAGGCATAACAGAATTAAGCTGAATGATAGAGAAAAAATAAATCTGACAAATATCTCAGATAAAAATTTAGTTAGCAAATTTAACATACAATATGCATGAATACACTTCAATATATTTTTAAATAAGGATTGAAGCAATACCTTTTTCATATTACTTTAGCGGAAATCTTTGGGGAAACAGTAATAAGAGCAAAAGCAGCTTCAGCAAAATATCACTCATCTTCTAAGGTAGTTTTGTGTATGACACATTAATAATACTCAGAAACGAAGCTCTATCCACATAGACCACATATTAGTGAGGAAAGCACTCACTACTCACTGTACCACATTGAAAATTCTTTTTCAACATTTGTCTTGTGTGAGGAAAATGTTTTTGTTGACATAGAGAATGAACTGCGTAGCTACACTATGTTACTAAGAAATCTCAAGAGTTTATGTCACGAGTCTGATACTGAATAGAATAACTGAATTGGAAGGGATCTTGGAGGTCTTCTAGTCCAACCCCCTGCTTAGGCAGGAAATAGCAGGGGGTTGGACTAGATAGCAGCCATAGTAAAATATCCAAGTTGTATAATTTTATAGGGAAACTACCACCAGTGCTACAGTTCTGCATCAGATTTGGATTGGGAAAAATAACTATTTCTTTATTTTACAGCATCATTTTGTCAGAGACAAACTCTTTCCTTAGGTTGTTTTGCTTTTCTGTAAAGCAAAAGTGGAATAAATTTGTGGCTTATTAGGCTTCTATCAACCACAGTAAAAAGGAGGGGTGGGGGAGTTCTAGCTACTAGATTGGCTAAAATCCTGCAAGTACAGGAAAATTTGCAACAGCTTTATAGAAGAGCCCAGGTTAAGAAAAATAGAGAGAAGATTTTGAGCCCTCTATCTATAAAGTAAAGTAAAACAAATGGTTCTTCTAAACTAATTTCAATTCTAAAGAAACATGTTTGTGTTTTAGATTTTTGAGAAAGTCATCAAGTGAAAACCTCCAACCTCATGTTCTATAAGTTTTACTGGTGTTACTGGTCTCAAACTTCAAGGTTGATGATGACAAAAACTGAAAGCAATAAATATTTAAAAGATAAAGCAAGCAGATGGATTATCTAAAGCTACAAAATACATTATTAGACACAATATTTGCAACAGAAATCCTATTATTATTTAAAAATCTTAATTCTTCTCTTAGCAAAATATGCCATGTGAGGCTACAATGTTAGGATGTGTAAAAACCCTCTCCAAAAATAAGTATGTTTTTTGTACTATAAGACAATGTTTTGTACTATACAGTGAAAAATTTACATTATAATAATGATACAGTTTCTCAGATCATATATTTTGCATGTGATTACACAGCTGTAAAGTGTAACTCTGTGGTAGCAATGTTTTTCTACTAACTTCAGGGAATTTTGAAGTTGTTAATCAAGCTAGCCTTCTGTCAAACATGAGACTAATTTTTTTTTTGGTAATGCAGACAGAATACCAATCATCAGAATGGGAATGCATCATGGATTTTTTTTAAAGTGAAATTGTATCATCACCAAAAGGGAATCTACTATAACATGAATATGTGTGCAACAGAACACTCTGAAGAGTGATATGAAAGAGACTATTCTTTCAACAATAAAATGGCCGAGAGCTAGATCTGGCCATATCCCCAAAATTATATTGTCATTAAAACTTGCAATTATCCATAAATGTTTGTTAACAATAACTGAACATTAACATTAATGGAAGAAACATAAGATTAGCATAACAAAGCATAAGCTAGAATTCCATTCTAATTTGGGAAATATAATATTCATTATGAAGCATACACATTATTTAATAACTTCAGCCTAGTAAAATAGGTCATACTTTTTACTTGATCAAATGGACTTACCATACACAGGAAAAGCTGAACATGGCATGTATGATAGAAGTGTTATATGTAGTTATTTAGCACCATCTGCTGGTTGTGATAAACTAAAGTCTGGTATCAATACACATATCCAATAGTTAGTTGTAAGAATGTTTCCCCTTAAATACTAAATCCTTTATGTCAGGATTGCCATAAAAATATGTTAAGCTTCAATATAATGTTGCAACACACCATATTTTTAAACAATATCAGGTAGTATTATTGTAGATTAATATAACCAAACTCATGTAATATAGATGTTCTAAAATGGTAGGACAGTTCTATTAATCAATTAAAAAAAACAAATCATTCAACTGGAAATATATTAGATTTCAATATTATGCAACTGAAGAATTGCAAAAAAACACTTATTAAAAATACTTAACAGAATGATCTTCACAGACCAAAGTCTATGTGAAGTAGTGCACAGTAGCATAGCCCAAAAAGATGATATATAACAGACTAAAGAAATAAAAAGGAAGAAGTGGGTAAGTGGATATACATTGTACACACCCTATAAAAATACCAGGTTTCTGAGATATAAAAAAACCAGAGCAAGGTAAATCACTTCACAATTTTTCCACATTTAATATAGCCTATAAGCTGTACAATTTAACTGAAAACAAATTGGAAAGTGTACGAGGAAAGAAATAAAAAGCTTACAATAAGATTATTGTGTAAGTGGTCATACAGGAATGTGGCTGTGTTCAGAATTCATCAATTACATTCAAACTGGTGGTAAATAGTAGTCAGTACACACCTGCCATCAATTAAAGTGACTCTGATGAAGCCCATATAAAGTTCAACTGTTCTAGTAGGATTTTTCTGACATTTATTCAGTTGTTTTTACAGCAAAGGCCATGGTCTTCAAAGAGCTTACAAAGCATCAAAGGAATCTCTTTGTTGGAAGGTATCAGTCAGAGAAAGGGGCAAAATATTTCCAAGATATTGGATATACATTGGAACATAGTGAAGACAGTCATCAACAAGTGGAAAAAATATGGCACAACTGTGACATTACCAAGAACTGGATGTCCATCCAAAACTGATGAAAAAACAAGAAGTAAACTGGTTTGAGAGGCTGCCAAGAGACGTTCAGCAACATTAAAAAAGAGCCACAGGAATTTTTGGGGTAGGATGGCAAGACAATAGCCTTTTTTACAACAAAAACATCCAAGTCTGGCTACATTTTGCAAAAACCTACTTCACGTCTGACAAAAGCAAGTGAGAAATGGTCTTATGGTCTGATGAGACCAACACTGAACATTTTGGCCATAATTCCAAAATGTTTGCTTTGCACAAAAACAACACTGTGCATTGTAAAACCGCTTAGAGAAGGCTGTAAAAGCACTGTGAAGCTGTATATAAGTCTCTTGCTATTGCTATTACCAAAAATGCATCATACCGACAGTAATGCATGGTAGTGGCAGTATTATGCTTTGGGGCTGCTTTTCTTCAGCTGGAACTGGGGCTTTTGTCAAGGTGGACGGAATTATAAACAGTATCAATTATCAGTCATTTTTGGCACAAAACTTCAGGCCTTTGCTAAAATACTGGCGATAAGAGGAATTTGAATTTCAACACAACAGTGACCAAAAGCATACCTCCAAATCGAATGGAATGGCCCAACCAGAGCCCAGACCTTACTCTAATTGAGAATCTGTGGGGTGACCTGAAGAGGGTTGTGCATTGGAAATGCCCTTGCAATCTAACAGATTTGGAGTGTTTTCGCAAGGAAGAGCAAAGATTCCGAAATCAAAATGTGACATATGCTGATAGGTTCATAGTCCAAAAGATTGAATGCTGTCATAAAATCAAAACGTGCCTCAACAATGTATTAGTGTAAGGGTATGCATCTTTATGCAACCTCATTATTGTAAGTTTTTCTCCCTAAAAGATTTGTGTTTTTTTTCCAATTGAGTTGTATAGCTTACTGTATATATTAAAGGTGTGGGGGAGGGGGAAACTGATAATCTTGGTCTGGTTTTTTTTACATCTCAAAAATCTGGCATTTGAAAAGGGTATACAGATTTCTAGTCACCGTATGATTGCCAATAGTGTTCCCAAGAGTTGCATTGAGCCCTGCCACTCATAATTTTGGGTACAGCCCCAGAATACCGAGATAAGAAAGCTGAATCTGCCTCTTTTCTACATCAACACAGATTCTAGGAACTATAAATTTCATACATTACAACAATTGTAATATATTCCTGACCTTAAGCCCTATGGATTTCACACATAAAGAATATCAACAGCATCTGCTCTCCCTGCATCTGCTATAAAAACAACAAAGTAGCTGTCAGAAAGATATATCTAAATATTATTTTGATGTCTCCATTTTGAAGAAAATCATACAATGAAATTATTTTATGTAAAAGGTACAATAAACTATAAGATCAGACATAGGTTTTTAATGGTAGGTCATAAAACTAATATAAAGAACAGGTTTTAAATAATAAAATAAATAATAGTATTCAAAATGGATTTTTAAAAAGATATGGAAGAGACGAAGAAAAAGAAAGCTCAAATTGAAATGAATATAAAATGATTGCACAACAAGCAAGTATACACCTCCCAATAGCATAAGCAGAAGTGGATATGAAGAAAAAAGTTGTGGAAACTGCTTGGAACGCAAGAGGGGGAAAAATATAAATTTTGGACAGTCTCTTAAAAGTGTGTAGCATTTGGCTATTAGTAAATACAAACAAGGGTGCTTAATGACATTATGTGCAATGGGGTGTGAATAAGTAGAACAATGCATATATGAAAATGATAACTCCAGAAACGAGTATGAGAGAACAATGTTGTGTAAAATGTGCACAGAAGTAAAATATGGCTACCAAAATTACAGGCAAGAAGAGCAAGGACTGTTTACAATTAAAACAGGAAGAAAAGTTGGAAAGTGATTTTGATGGAAATATAAAATCGCACTGAAAGTGCATGAAAAGCATAGAACTTCTAACAAAGTAAGTATAACTAAAAATAAAACTCGTGAAATAGCTGCCACGTTAATATCTAGGAAGAAACAGAGGAATGGAAATCATAAATGTTGTGAGAATGTTCAAAACTATTAAGATGTAGATGATGTTTCTTAGTGCATTGAAACCCTCCCATAATTCCACCACTTACAATACAAGAAAACACAATATAAACAGTACAGACCTCCAAATTTCTAGGTTCTATCATATCTCAAGACCTAAAATGGACACCTAACATCAAAAGCGTCATCAAAAAAGCACAA
>JANHFT010006359.1:52306-73769 GCA_032467955.1 Pseudoxenodon macrops
ATTTCTCCAATTCTTTGCTATTTCTATGGGTCAGGCACACATGCACAGAAATATACAGCAAACAGTGTATATCATCTATACTGTTCGCTGTTTGCTGGGAGACAAGTTGCTGGGAGGCAGAGGCAGATTTTTTTCTCTTCTTTTCCTCTCCCAAAACTAGGTGCGTCTTATACTTTGGTGCGTCTTATACTCAGAAAAATACGGTACTTCCAAATCTCAGTAGCGGGATCCACAAACTGATTAGCAGACATTAAACAAGCCTAAGTTAAGCAATTTCACCCCCATAACATCTGCATTAGCTTTCCCCAACTCAAGCACTCTCTGGCTGTGGACTTGTACAAGTGGCCCTCGACTTACAACAATTCATTTAGTGATCAAAGTTACAATTTGAATTTTGTTGTATACATGACGGACAATAACAATAAAGGCTATATACTACAATGGCACTGAAAAAAGTGACTTATGATCATTTTTCAGTTACAACCTTTGCAGCATCCCCATGATCAACAGCCAGATGCTTGGCAACTGGTTCATCCTTATGATCACTCATGTCCCAAGGTCATGTGATCCCCTTTTGCAACCTTTTGATAAGCAAAGTCAATGAGGTTAACAACCGGGGTTACTAACTTATCAACTACAGCAATTGACTTAACAACTGTTGGCAAGAAAGGGCATAAAAAGGGGTAAAACTCATTTAAACAAATGTCTCACTTAACCAAAGAAAGTTTGGATTCTATTGCGGTCGTAAATCGAGGACTACCTGTACTCTGGTGTTTCCTGCCCACAGGAAGCTGTAGTGAATGCTGGGAACTTGTCCAAATAACCTGGAGGATGGAGATGGACGATTTATACGGTATTATGGCAGACAACCAAGCTTACTTAGGATGCAGAGAGGGGGGGGTGCCCCAACAGTTTTTGGCTCTCAGAACCCCGGAACTCACCAAATAGCCACGCTAGTTGTAGCTTACGGGATTTAAAGTTAGCACCGGTTAATTCACCAGATGTCCATTGAACACCACGGGGAAACGCCATGCATAGGTTAAGCCGCATGCAATCTCTTGAAGCAACAGAGCTTCTTTGGAAATCCATCCCGGTGTTTCCCAAATGAATTCGCGGCGGGTGTGGGGGCAGGAACGGCTCTACGGCAAGACCTTCTTGTGCCGTGGATAAGATAATGCCGGAGCAAGGGAGCGCGCGTATGCAATGCGTCTCCTTGTACTACTAAAGCGCAACCTGTAATGCCTGCAAGGAAAGCCCCGCGGAGGAGGAAAGGGGCGCGAGGAAAAGGCAGACCAGAACTCTTCGTCTCGCGGCGGAGGGGGTGGGTGGGAGAAGGGCGAAAGTTCCTCCACGCGCCACACACACACACACACACACCGTCCCCGCGGCATCTGCCGTTCGGACGCCCCGAGACCAAGAGAGGGGAGAGGCAACGCAACCGTTACCTGCCAGGTCGTTTCCGTCTCCAGCCGCGCCCCCCACCTCTCCGCCCTTCCACTCGCCACTATCTCACTCGCACCTCTCCACAACGCGCAAACTCCATTCGACCTCGCCCCGCCCACCAAGGAGACCTTCCTTTTAAAGACGCCGAGTCTTGGGGAAGGGGGGCGATCACGTGACTCAGCTGGAGTCTTCCAAACCTCCAGGCCAGAGAGAAACTCGGCGGTGCGATTGTTTTGGTTTCTGTTGCAACCCGGAAGTGCTGGATGATCATAGAGACGACAGAAAAAGGACGTCCTCGCGAGCTGAGTTCGGCTTTACGGATACTGCCCTCCAAGGGGCAGTATATTCCCCAGATGCATTTTACGGGTGGGCTGGGAAATGCTTCTAGGGCGCCAAAGCCAGTCGATGAAACTAAGCCTCCCAGCCTTTCTTGCAATCATCCATGGGAGCCGGGGCTGCTGGAAGTTGAAGTTCAACAAATTTGCAGGGGGCGCACAGCAGTGGTTTCTCAACCTTGGCAGCTTTAAGGTGTGTGGACTTCAACTCCCAGAATTCCCCTTTACTGAGGGGACGTTGGGACTTGAAGTCCGCACATCTTAAAACTGCCAAAGTTGAGAAACAGTAATGTAGGAGCTTGAATTGCAGATTTGTAGAACCAGGAAAAATAAAGTGTGCTAATTTGACTACAGGGAAATTTTAAAAATCCTATTAAGATGATCAATCACTATACGATCAAAGAAAATAATAAAGCAATTTATTAGGAAGGTGGATAAGGCTATTCTACATATATTCATTGAAATGATTTATTGTCTCCAGAAGGCTTACCCTCTTTAAAATGTAATGACAGCTAAATATCAGACCCACAAACTTTCTAAAATGGAAAGGCTGGGGGAGAAAGGAGTTAAGACCTAAATGGGAATAACTCCTACCAACTTAGTATGTTTTTATGAATCCAGCCTTGATGATTTGTAAATTATACTGTATAATTTAGTGACAAAAACTTGCAAATTCATTTCAGTTATCAAGCCATGATTAAATAAACTGTGGTTTAGGTTGCTGTATATCTATTCATGTATATATACCGGTATATATATTGATATTGAAAAACATAATAGTCACAAGTAAGAGAAAAGTAAAGAAAGCACATTTAATGAACTGTAGCTATAAAAAGACTATTGGGCAAGTTGCAGCTTCGATCAGTTTTGAAGCAACCAGATAGTTTTACCTATGTGCAAGTCCAAAGGAAATATATTTGCATTGCTTTGAACATGGATATAATTAGACATTCAAGGTGGGGTTCTGTGAGAATGACAAGCTTGGGTGAAACTCAACATAACCAAAAACTAGACAAACTGGTTTCCAGTGTAATAAATAAGGCAGAATCTTGTACAATAGCAGACAAGTTGAACAATTAAAAAGGAAAAAGTATGTAATATAAAGTATAATACAATACATTATTGCAGAGGATAAACCTTCAGATGATAAATCTGGAAGAATTTCCACTGGGAAGTCAAGCATTAAGTCATCTATGAAAATCCCTTTCTTAAATACCGTATATGTATGGTCTGGCAATTAATTTTTCACATGGATTCTTTGCACATTCCAGGAAATAAGTGCATCTGTTTTATCACAATGCAAACTCTATTACTTAACTTGTATTTGATGTCAGGATGCAAGTACAAAAACAAGGTGTTTATCACTTTGGTATCACAATGTCCACAATCTTCATTTTGTTATTTACCGTAATGTCATTGTAGTTAGGAAGAGAAAAATCCTTCTCCCTAAAGCTCCTTCTCAAATAATTTGACCCCCAAATGAAAAGAGAGAATTCACTGGAAAAGAACCTGATATTGGAAAAGATTGAAGGCAAAAGGAGAAGGGGAGCGCAGAGGGTGAAATGGCTAGATAGTGTTATTGATGCAATGGAAGGTGAGTTTGGGCAAACTCTGGGAGACAGTGGAGGTGGGGGCTGCCGTGTTATTGTCTATGAAGTCATGAAGAGTCAGACATGACTTAGCACTGGGGTGTCAAACTCGATTTCATTGAGGGCTGCATTAGGTTTGTGCTTGACCTTAGGAGGCTAGGGTGGGGTGTGGCCATCTTGATCGTGTCAGGGACGCTTGTGGTGGCCCGAGTGTTCTGCCAGCAAAAACAAGCTCCCAATCTCCATTTTTGCTGGCAAAGGGTTGCAGGAGGCTGTCCCAGCCAAAAACTGAGATTGCAGCCCGTTTTCGCGGGCAGAGGCACTGCAGGTCGGTCCTTCGCTGTTTCCAGGGCAGCCTTGCAGGCCAGATCTAAGCACCCTGTGCGCTGTATCCAGCCCGCGGGCCTCGATTCTGACACCCCTTACTTAGCAACTTAACAACAAAAAGCTTCCTTAAAAGATCCTTTAGCCATTATTTCAATTAATACAAGTTTTTTGAGCAAATAGATATTAAAAATACCTATTTTTAAACACTCTTTTATTCCTCAGGATCAGACAGATTACATTCCTTCCAAAATACAGACTATTATACATTATTTCTAAATTTTAAAATACATTATTTAAAGGGTGGCAAAAATAAGCATGATGAATCTTGCAGTTTACAGTGAAATAAAACAGTATGGTAATGGTAGAGAACCTCTTTAAGAGAGTAAAGACCTGGCTGCTACAATAAAATAGATTGTAGCACATAGCTGTTTTTCTGCTATTCTGTGATGCAAAGTTGAGATTCATAGTCAGAGGAGGTAGTTAGTTCATTCTTTAGTATTTGTTTTAAAAGGGACTTAAAAACTAAATACTTTTTTTTTTAAATAAGGAAAAGTTATAGGCCAGAGTGTGGTTTCCTGTGGCTGGGCAAATCTGTCAATTGAACTATTTGCAGTTTTAAACCAATCAGTAGTTTAGCATCGTATGTTAACTCAGCCAATATAACTTAGTGAAATGAATGAATCTGGCCAAATAGTATAGCAATGTTTTTCTAACTTTCTGTCTTAATATTATTTCAGGAATCAGATTGCAATTGAAATGTTATACCATAATTCATGCAATGTGCAAATATGTTCTAAATACCGGTAATTAGATTGTTTTGGGTAAAACTGAACTGTATTTGTTGCACTTTAGTACAAAAGGAAATGGCAGGATTAAGTAAGGAACGACAGTAATTTTAAAAAATTAGATATTATTTTCATACTGTAAGTTTATTCATACAGAATTTTGCATAAATACAGTAGTTGTCCCATGCATATCATACAGTATGCTCTTGCAAACTTATTTTGATACCACTAGGTGTCGTAGTGTTTCTATCACTTCTGTAACTTTTCTCATATGATAAAAAGTACTGCAAATTCAAAAACATTTAAGGAAAACTTCATTTAATGAACAGTTGTTTGACAATTCGTTAACCAAAATGTTCCAATAAGACCCTTATTTTTCCAGGTTTAAAAAGTAAGACAACAAATAGATGTCTCCACAGACTACTACATTTGTTTAAAATAATACCCCATACAAACAAACAAAACTATCAAAAAATATCAAAAATATTGGTCCTCCCCTTCTCATATTACTGTGTGTCACTGCCATGCCATCTGGATTTTGGTAGCTGACTGAAAAAATGTAATCTGACTTAAAAAATCACTGGCTAGAAAAGTTTACCACCTTAACCATGGCTTATTGAATAAGCCACAGTGATAAACTTACATATTGCATTAAATATCATACAGACATGGTGTTTGATTCCCGTCAACTTCTTTGTTGGAGAAAGTTGTAATATTTCAAATAGCCATTGTATTATTGACTAACAGTGCTAGTTACATAATGCAAATTCCATTACAAGTTCTTAAAATTTAAATGATGCATACCATTAAAGCAAACGAAATGGGAATTCTAACGTCTATCTCCCTCTGCTGCATTCCTCCTACCTGCTGCAAAACACAAAAACCAGAAAGGCTTTTTCCTCTTTCTGCTTTGCTAGTCTACGGCAAGTAAAACTTATTGGACTCTATATTCTAACCATGGATGTAATGGTGGGAGGAAACGATGAGATGTGCATCATAACATTATAGCACAAAGGCTGCTCTTTTTATACTTGCAGCATCATATTGTGAACATGTATGTAGAGGGTGGGATTTGCAGTATGACATCATGATGCACATTTCATCATGGTGATTGAAACTATGGTTTCAACCAATGAGTAGGTTGTACATTCCGACTCTGGAATCATTGACACCATTCTTAATTATCTAATGTAATTTTTGTACTTAATTTAATACTGTACCTTTTACTATTAATATCATTTTATTAGTATATGTAAACTGCTTAGAGTCTATTGATATGTGGTGTAAATCTCATATATAAACTTAACCATGCTTCCACTATGAATTGCAGTTAAGCTTAATGTTACTTATAAAAGGATCTAGTGTTAGAAAACTGATAATATATCTTGAATCCTCAATGGTTACTGAAGTGCATCAAATTAATCTCATGTTAAAATTGTTGTGGCTTGTGGCTTAGTTAAATTGGGATGATTTAAAATTGCCTCAGATAAGGGGTTTAGGGTGAAGTAGATTGCCAGGATAAGTTTGTACCATGGCTTGGTACAACTGTACACAGGCCTACAATTGCAGAAAAAAATGAATATTATTGCTCTGATGTTTCCTTTCCTATATATAGGAGACACATTTTAGTACATATGACATTTTAATACATATGACCAGAATTAGAACCGGCAAGTTCATACTGTTTTTAATATTTTTAACAAAAGATTCCTGCAAGTATGACAGTATTTCCAATAAACCAGGTTTTCATCTGTGGTTCAGCTACACTTTTATTTTTAAAAATCCATCAAACTTATTAAACTTATCCCAGAAGAAGAAATGAAGTTAATGAATAACCTAATTATTTGGAATTATAGCATGGTTGAAAACTTACACAACTGCTCCAACCAGTTCTAGGTATGTAATGGGCAAGCATCGGTAGCACCATACAGCCTACTCGATTGCAAACACTGTAGTGTTTGCTTGGCTCCGCTCCTTGAAGTAATAAAACTACTGCTAAACAGAGCTTCTGCTTTCAGTGGCATACATGATGAGGTGAACGGACTGAATTATCATTAATGCGCTGTTGTCTGAAACACAATATTAAACAGTATATACTCAATCTTGTTTAGTCTTATACATATACTTAGAAGCATGAATTAAACTCACGTACTCTTATGAGGTAAGCTTGGATAAAGCTCAGCAAAAAATAGTAATGTACACAATTTTATTTCTAGCATCTGTGTTGTAATTAATGTTGCTCAAGCCATATGTTTAGACTGGATTTGTCATTCTTGTCCACTTATCAAGTCCTTTCCAAGGACTAGGATAGGCAGATGTTATTGTTTAATAATAATATAGATATCACAGGAACAGGATGTCTAACTAAAGGTGCGTTTTGCAAACGACTGGTGGTGATTTTGTCAGTGCTGATGATGTCCAAATGGTGCTATAAATATTTTTGGGATTGCACCCAAGGCGCCTAATAATTACTATTGGTACTAACTTTGCTTCCTGTTGCAGCAGACCTGCTGCTTCTATTTGCAGTTCTTTGTATCTTGATATTTTCTCGACTTCTTTATCTTTTATGCTGTTGTTTCCGGTTACTGTCACGTCCACTATCCAGACTTTATTTGTCTTTCTTATCAACAGTTGTTAATTCTGTGGTGTGGCAGGTGCTTGTCTGTTGGAGTTCCAAAATCCCAGAACACTTTAGAATTTACCTTTTCTATTACTTTGTCAATTAGGTGATCCCACCATTTCTTGCTTGCAGGCAATTGGTAAGTCTTGCAGATATTCCAATGAACCACTGTTGCTGCATTGTCACAGTAATATTATTATTATTTCTTCCTTCACTGAATGACGTGCAAACATGTAAACAATAGTGCTTTGCTATTTTCCTTAAAATAATAATTGAGATATGTTTTGCCAAATGTCAAAATGGCCAGGCAATTGGTTCTTTTGGATCCAGAGACAATAATAAGCACAGCAGTAAATGAATGGATGTTAAACTTTATTATTAGCTCAAGCAAACAGATTTGAAAGCATAACATTAAAAAGCAACTCTCTTACAAGCTGCCAGGAGCTCCTTAATAACAACAGCAGAGCTGCCCCATGGGTAGTCAGTTTCCACAGTACCTAATGCTAGGTTCTGTATAGAAGCTCTTCCCTAATAACAACCCCACATGTTTTATCAAAACTTGGCATCATGACTTCATGGCCTTGCTGCAGACTTATGACCTTGGCATATGACTCTGGGATGGGAATCGAAAGTCTGAGACTTTCCAAAGCAAAAAAAAACCTCCCCCCCCCTCACTTTCTCCTTTGTGCAGCAAGTAAGAGTGAAAAACAAGCAGGCTAGCTCAGAATGAGTTATAAACTTCCAGATTTTTCTTAATATGGAGACATCAAATAGGTCACTAAAGTCCTTGAAATAATAATGGTTCTTCCACTTTGCCACTACAAGATAATGTAGCTGCAGTTTAGTTTTTTAAAGATATACAAGAAGGTCAGAGAACATTTATTAATTATAAACACATTCCCATATTTTAAATAGAAGATTCGGGCTTCTTTGATCCAAAATCTGCTTTTCTCTCTGTTTTCTGGATTGTGAGTCAATAACGAGTAATAAACTAGCTAGATCTGATTTCTACTGGAGTTAATTTTGTCATGGGGCCATTGGAAAAGTTTGAAGTCATCCCTACTGACGTGTCTTCAGATGGAAGAATATCAGCTTCCACACTATGCTTATTGGAATCAGAGATTGCTACTTTAGACTAGATTGCTAAAATCACCAGCTACGATTCTGTCTCCTTTGATTACTGGCCCAGTTCTCCTAGTTATCTATTTTAAGCACTTAGAAAGGATAGGACTGTGTGTGTAGTACTGTGCAACCTCACTTTATAACAATTTCATAAATCTAACATAGATTTGTAGGGTACATGGTAATATGAAGGAGTAGTTAGTAGTTGCCATCTAAGGAAACTGATAAAATAATTTGGTAAACAACTGGCTAATATTGTTAGGTTATACCAGATAGATTTATTATACTATTTCTCATTAAATAAAGTCAAATATTTGTCTTTTAACCAACTAACCATAGTATTGGCAGCCTGCTTTCTTGTATATGCATGGGGTGAAAACACTCTGAACTACAGGGATAATTGAAATCCAAATATTAAGTCTAGCCTATGATATATGTCTCTCTTTTATTAATCTTAAGTAAATGCATGTTATGGATCACAGCAAATTACTAAATATAGGATATAAATGAATAAAATGCATGCTTAGCAATAGCAATTTACTGCTATAATTTGGGTAATATCTGTATTGCACCAATAGTTGTGTAACAGCTCTTGGTCTAAGCTTGCTTCAGATACAATATAAAATTGTTTTACTGCAATAGTAAAACCCAAACTTATTTACTTTTATTTAGCCACACCTAATACCCTTTGGCCCCAAATAGTTGCTGTGTTAGTATGCTTCTACTCTTTCATGTATTTTCAAGCAAAAACGAAGTATTTCATTGAACTTTGGGCTGAACCTTCAAGTTGACTAGCTATATATTTCTTTTTTTAAGTGTATTTCCTAATGGTAGATAATGAATAAATTATCAAATTGAGTGATTCAGCTGATGGTTTGCTATAATCATCTATCTTTACAGCACCTAAGGTATGAAGGCAAAACAGTGCTTTACATACATGGAGGGTCAGGCTGTCTGCATTCCTTAGACTCCCAGGATTTCATAGTTATCTTGCAATCCAGGGCAAAGATACTACTGCTTTAAGGTGTTACTGTGCTAATAGTCCTAGGAACCCTATAGAGCTTTTTGCCTTTGAACCTGACACATTCCCTGCAGCTCAGTTAAGTGGCCTCAGGCAGCCAACCCTGGCTAACCTTTAAAAACTCAGTAGTCTCAGATCTGTATTTAATACTTGGGTAGAAGATCATCAAAAAATCCCAGTTCTCTAGGCCAGTTTGGGAAGGCAAACAAGCGAACAAACAAACAAAAGATCTGGAAGAAGGCAGAATGATTATTCTGTATAATGGTTATGAAAATAATATTCATGAAGTTCCTTGGTGTGAGACTCAGTTCATGGGATTTAAAAAAAATCTTTAGCTATAGGTATCAAAGAATATCCACTTATTAATCAGGATGAATCAATTTACACAAGACATTGAAGAGCAACTCTCAGATATATACATACAGTATAAGCATCCACAATGGCTTAAGTGCTTCTTGACAAAAATACTATCAGTTTTTCATTGGATTTGTTCAACATCATTTCATATGTATCTTCCAAAATGCAAAAGAAACAGCACTTTCAACTCCAGGATACAAAACATTCCTAACTGACTGAAATTAGGAAATATTTGTCAGGTGCAAACACCAGACCCACTAGTACTGTACTTTATTATTCTATGCCTATTTCACAGGAATCTCCCCAGACTGGCAGCTTTTGCTTAAGAAATTTGACATAAGGCTCAAAGGCATTCAGAGCAGGGATGGGGAAGGGGTGTCAGACCTCATCCTCTTGTATTTATGTAACAAGTCCAAACTAATTCCCTGCTTGAGCCCCCCTCCCAACTTGGACAGTTGTTCTCCAACAATATAGAGCTGTGGTGATAATGGTGGTTAGAATGCAGAATGCAGAACTGCAGACTAAGTCACTGCTCACTCCAGGAGTTTGATCCTGACCCACTCAAGGTTGACTCATCCTTCCATCCTTCCGAGGTCAGTAAAATGATGACCCAGATTGTTGGGGGAAACATGCTGACTCTGTAAACCACTTAGAGAGGGCTGTAAAGCCATGTGAAGCAATATATACAGTAAGTCTAAATGCTAATATTAGCATCTTCTAAACAATATTAACTTTCCATGAATACACTCCATCTTAAATAATATCTAGCAAAACCAGATATCAATTAAGAAGCATTTGCTCTGAAAACCTGGTATTTTCTTAATGGCTAATGCAGTTTAATGAAACCATTTGGATTTCAGAATTTTGAAGGAGGAAAAGCTGCTGATTGTTGCTGAAGCTAGGTAGTTGTAGCATAATTCATTAGAACAATTTTGCAATGCTGACAATTTTGCTCTGCCATGATATATTTCTTCATTATTACTGTGGCTTCCTGCAGCACAAAAAGGTACTGAAAATTAAGGATGAGCCACACAGGGTGCATTTCACCCTTCATTAAATTTTTGACAAGAAACTCAAGTGCTAGTTCTGAATAGTCTTAATATATATCTTATGAACCTGAAATATCTAAATTTAAACCCGGTGGAATTTAAATTCCACCGGGTGGGGAAACTTGCAAGAGAAGCTGGTAACCACAAAAAACTCTTACTGTCTCTATTTTATGCCATTAAATCCAATGTAATTATATGAAAACAAGGATTCCAGACATCAAAGTATGGTTAGTTGATGAGACATATTAATTTGTTCTTTTAACATCTACCTTTTATATAATATTAAAATATCAAACAGCTCTTGTTATTGAGGCATCTACTTAATATGTCATCAGGTGATAATGTCTTTTGAAGACAGGACAGTCTCAGACTATAATGTTGTACTGATTTACCTGATAGGATTGTACTGTCAGATTCTCTTCTGATTAGGCAACATTAAAACAAACATCATCTTGTTTCTCAGGTAAATGAAAATAAAGGTGGAATTCGTTTTTAATTCAGTGACAACAAATTCATCATCCCTATAATCATTTTTGCAGTACTCTCAGTAAACATTTAGGTTTCACTGGTGAAATTTGACAATCAAAATAACTAAATCTCTGCAAAACAGTATTTTGCTTTATTTTTACTGTTTGCAAAAATTAGGCATAAAATAGGTATATACTATCTCTGGAAGATTTAGCAACCATTTCTGGTCCTCAAACTCACTACAGGTAGTCCTCGACTTACAACTGCAATTGAGCCCAAAATTTATGTTGCTAAGCGAGACATTAGTTAAGTGAATTTTGCCCCATTTTATGACTTTTCTTGCCACAATTGTTAAGTGAATCACCACAGGTTGTTAGGTTGGTAACATGGTTGTTAAGTGAATCTGGCTTCCCCATTGACTTTGCTTGTCAGAAGGTTGCAAACGGTGATGACATGACCCCGGGACACTGTCATAAATATAAACCAGTTGCCAAGCATCTGAATTTTGATAATACAACCAAGGGAATACTGCAACAGACATAATTGTGTAAAGTGGTCATAAGTCTCCTTTTTTGAGTACCTTTGTAATCTTGAATGGTCACTAAACAAACTGCTCTAAGGACTATCTGTACTCTGGCAAAAAACCAAAACACCAATATTTGTTCAATGTCAATATTGCTGCATTGTTGCACAACCCCCCTGTAGACCTTCAAGTCTCAACAAATATTTAAAAGGAAGGTATAGTCCTTGGTCATAAAAATTGGGATACTCCTAATCTCTTTAACAATCTAAAGGCCAGCCTGCAGTATAGATTTTTTTTAGGAAGTGTCCACAGTGAAAATTTTATTTTATTTTATTTATTTATTTTGTCAAGCGTATATATGAGTAGAGACAAAGTATAAACATGATTGTGAATACATAAAATGTATAAGCATGGTTGAATACATGAGATGGTTATGAATACATGGGGACATTATGACAGGGACAGTAGGCACATTGTTAAGTTTATGCATGCCATTTTTTATGTGTGCACATTTGTATGTGCACATGTACAGATAACCAGGTTTCTATATTTTATGCATGATCAAAAACAAGTTGAGGAAAAATTTGATATGAAGATAAATTAGATGCATTTTAAAATCAACATATTTGTAAATTATATCCAGAATGAGATAATTCAAGTTTCAAATAAATAATAACAAGCACATACATATTTAAACCACTCTGCAAATCCTTTGCTAACTGCCTGCATCTTACTTCTAGATTTCTGTAAAATCTTATTTTTCTACACTTAGGCAAGAAAAACCGAATGTACAAGTACAGATTAGGTGAAATTTGGCTCAATAGCAATATCTGTGAGAGGGGTATGGAGTCCTAGTGGACAATCACTTAAATATGATCCTTGCTTTCAATAAGCATGCTCTAATAGTTAGTTCTTTTGGCAGTCCAAGGAATGCAAAGCAGCCTTCTCCAGCACCACAGCTCAAAATAATAAATCTTCTTCCTCTTGTTCTAATTATGAGCTGACTCTTGCATCAGTTACATCCTAACAGGAAATACTATTGAGTCTACATTTTGGCTTTTAAAAATCATAATAATTTATATAGCCATCCATCTCACACATGATTTTGGGTAGCTTACAAAAAATAGATAAAAACAAATAAAATGCGTAACATAAAATAAGAACACATTGCAACTATATACCATAAATCTTGATTTAAATGATTTGATGATTTATGAGTATATCTAAGTGCCTTTTTCTTTTTCTTCTTTTAATTTTTTTTTATATACTTTCATCTGGAAAATTGTAACTGTCAACTACTTCTATTGTATTATTGATCATTTTAAATTCTAATTTTCCAGTTGACATAGTCAACTGAGGGTTGAACCAGACTTCTCCTCAGAGGTCCTTTAGTTCTTGGGGAATAGCAATTGATAAATTAAGTGTCCTTGTGGCTACAACCCCTCTAAATCAGTTTTTCCCTTCCACATCCACCCGCTTGGGAAGCAGGAAAGGATGAAGGGGAAATCCTTAAATCCTTGTTAAATACAAAGAAGGCAAAGCAAAACAGTCAATTTCAAGACTGAAACAAAAACCAATTTATTTAATGCAACCAAAAGAAATAAGTTTCCACACAACACAGTAAAAATAAATATATTAAAAAATACAATTCTAAATAAAAACAATAAAATCAAATTACAATGGCACAATTCTAAATAAAACCAACTACCATGTATATCTGCAAATGAGCTAAGAATTTTAGCCAAATACACCCAAAGAATTGGGCTCAGTTTATCTGTGTATGAGCTTATTTGCAAATATATATGGTAATACTTTTTAAACGTACCCCTATAGCAATAGCACTTAAGACTTATATACCGCTTTACAGCCCCCTCTAAACAGTTTACAGTCAGCATACTGCCCCCAGCAATCTGGGTCCTCATTTTACCAACCTCGGAAGAATGGAAGGCTGAGTCTTGAAGAAGCTGTTTTTACTATGTATATATATATATGCTTGTATATGCTTGTGGATAAGCCCATCCATGGATAAGTCAACTCTCAAATTTTTTACTAAAATACCATGAAAAATATGTAAGTGTAGATAAGCCAGTTTGAAAATGAAAAAGTTTTGAGCGTCAGCTTATCCATGGGTGATGCATTTAACATTGTGTTTTGGTTAAAAGTTGTTTCCTGAAGTCACTACTTTAGTACCAGACTTTGCCAACTCTCTCGCAAAACCCACCTGCCCAAAATCTGATGGAACTCCTTTCTTTTCCTCTATTGGTTGTCAGAAGTCAGGTAACACACCCTTTGGGCATATAAAGTTGGTTTGTTTTTGAAAGGCTGGCTGTACCTATTATGCCACTTAGGAAATGTTCAACATATTTGCACTTCGCCGTACAGTATCTCCAAAGCCTTAAGAGCTTTGGAGCTTATATAAATGGTAGAGAAATAAATTAAAAGTGCTTTGTTAAAAGATATTGATACTCAATGTAAAACAAGTAAGTAGCATAAAGATATTTCTACTTACTTTGATGCTTGTTGATGTTAAATGGTGTTCTACTAAACAGGCTTATATAATAAGTATTTATGAAATGTTCAAAGACATGCTCTTAGATGTATTTTATGGCTTTAAATATAAGGGGCAACTGCATCTCCTCCCATCGCTTTTTCCATAAGTGAAAGGTTCAGAAATGAAATGCCTGCACAAAACAGGAAGATAATATTTCAGGGTGCAGGAAAACACTAGAAGGCTAATCATAGGTTCTGAAATGTCAAAAATAAAATAGCAAGAGACTGGAATAAGGGAGGGGTGGATTATACTAATACTAAGGAGTGCAAAAAGAGGGATGTGTGATTAAAGAGGTGTGTGCTTATCAGAAAGTATGTGTATTGTTATCATTTTCATTATTTCAAGAAAACGTCATTGTTTATTAGCACTATGTATAATCCTTCAGGCACAACCTTGTTTGTGTTAGCTTAGAACAACACTGTGGTGCACCTGGTCTTTTCCACTTCTTAAATACATTACCCATATGTATAACTATATGATATACATAGGAATTGAAAGTTGCACTTTCTTTTCTCCTCTTTTGTGCCTTCACTAGTAAATTTGCCTGTTGCATCTTATTCTTTTTAGGTAGTTTGCCTAATTTTCCTTGCCTGGAAAGGAATATTGTGTTAAATAGCTATCCATGTAATTTCCTGCTTATCTCATTTAAAATTATATGTAACTGTCTGAATTTTATGTTCTTCTTTAAAACATTCATTTGTTTATTTTTTGAGAAGTTGAAGCCCTCCCTATTCCTATCAATGTAAGCACAGCAGTGTATTCAAACGTTTCTTCATAGAATATTATCACTATTACTCATGTTATCTGGACTGCTGTTTACTTAAAAAATAATAATGTTTAATCCATAGTAGAAGAGATCTTGGTGTTACATAAATGTGATTTTAATATAAATCTTTAAGGCACCCAATCCATTATTTGAAAATGTATTGATATGCATATTTCATATCTATGTAGGATTACCTCAGGATCTGCAGGTAGTAAGTTGAAGGTTTATTGATAAAAAATAAAAAATAACAGAAAAGCTATTGAAGATTCATTTTATTATGAAATTTATGCAGTTTTTGTTTATTTTTTGCCTATTTTTTGCTATAGGTGACTTGTGTAATCATATTTATATCTGTGCAACATTCATATGACCAAATTATTAATTAATATAAGTTCACAGAATCTGCCTGTGCAAATATATCTGTTGCTGGGCAAAATAAAAGTAGACATAAAATTTTATAACTATAAAATATCTATTAAATATTACTCATTAAGTTACAGCAAGCTTATTAAAAATATTTCTAAGTCATCTGGTGAATATTCTTCTATTGTCATAATTTGTTACCATTCATTGGGAGGTTATATTGAGCAATTGTATCATTTTCTAGATCTACAATTATTTTAAAAGGTGTACCATACCCTTCATAATATGAAGTAATAGTGAATTTATAATACATAATTAAGTGTATATTTAAATTTCTGCCACAGTACTGGATTTTGCAATATTTGTCATATTATCTTTTCCACCATCTAATTATTCTTTCATTTGTTTATAGAAATTTTCAATAATGTCAACAGACAAACAGTTTTCCAGACATACCAATTAGCTGAGATAATTTTTCATCAACCTAGTTTTTTATTTAATGACACGGCCACTATAACTGAATTTAAATATTTGATTGTCGTTTTTTTTTAATCTTTCATCATTTTGGAAAGAATTATTTATCTTATAGAATCATGCATTATGGGATATAAACATTACATTATGTGGCACCATTTGAGTTGAACTTGAATTTTGGTAACTTCCCTGGATATGTCTTGGCAGTTTTCTAGGCAATAGTATGGAAGTGATTTTCTCACTGCTTTCTTTAGAAGTATTTAACATGATTGCTCTGAGTTCTGATAGCTAATTAGATTTTATTCTATTATGTGAGAAGCAGAAAATGGAAAAACTACTATATATAAAGATCTAGGTTGGAAGATAACCTGTGAACCTGAAGCCATCTGGATTGCAATCTGTCTTCTCCGCCAGGCTTCTTCAACAATTACTGTGGCAAGTATGTGAGAATAAAAAGGGCTCTGTGTGTGTGCTTAAGTAAAGTTTTGTGCTATATTGTAATCAATAGTGATAAAAAGTTAGTATAAAATATGTATCAGGGTATATCAGGGTGACACAGGACTGATATATCATGACAAGTGTGTGTATTCCCCACATAAACTCCTAAGCACTGAACAAGCAAGTATCTCCAGCAATCTCCAAGATGTTGTCAAGTGTACAGTGTTGCAAGTGGGGAAACCTGGTAGTGTGTGCCCCAATTGGTGACATAAGTTAGACTAATTGGCTGTGAAAAGTAACACTGAGATGTGTGAACCCATGCACTGCAGTTTGTAAAATCAGTTTATGGTTTCTTTCGCTGAGCCTAGCATGGTGAATAACTAATAGCTGGATTTTTTTTAAGTTGATCATTTACAACCCCTAAACCTCCCAACTATAAACATAAAGTTGCATAATAATGCACCATTAAACAGATATCAAGGTTGCAAACATTTACTGCATGTATTTCAGGTTAGCAGAAATACAGGTGTATTGGAAGAAACAATAAATTATAGATTGAAAACTAAAGTAAACAAAAAGATAAAACATAATTCTAGAAGGCAGATTTAACATTCTTTAAAACAGTAGTGGAGTTTATGTTGAGCCATCTTTTAACAATCGTATATTAAAAGATTCACAATTGATTGCGGCTGATGTGTAATACTAATCAGTAAACTATGTCAATCATAATGGCTAAGTCTGTAGAATATGCAAAGCCAAAACAAATCACAATATAGTGTAATGTCTGAATCCAGTGACTGATTTAGCACCATGTCTGATTCAGTCACCCTATGTCAAATATTGATTTTATTATTTTTACAATAATGTATGTGCCACCTGTTTCAGAGGGCTCCAGTTCCTACTGTCTTCAAGAGTAACCCCGTATATTGTGAATCGCAATGGTTGAAACAAATACAGGAATAACTGTTTTCATTGTTGTATCTAGGAAAGGAAATAAATTGCAGATTAGCCAGAATTGGCTAGTCACTATAGCAGGAACCATGTATCTGGGAGAACTCCCAAATCACATACCAGCTCTTTGAAAGAGAACATCATTCTGCCAGAAACAACATCCACAGAATTAGATGTTTTCTGTAAAACAATTACATCCTGCTGGAATCCACTCTTAAGTTGCTTTCCATACTGTCCCTCACATTCACCAATCATTGGATCAGAATGCCCATTGTCCCTTCCTTCTTGGCCTGGGATGATCATATAAGTTTGGCTAAAATCAATTCACTAATGATACTTAACTTGAAACTGACAGATAACTTTTCCTAGCAGTTAAGTAAAGTATAGTAAAGGGCAGATTCTGGGACTCTTAAAATGCCCAAGGACTTAAACTCTCCTTCCCTGGACTCTGATTAGAAATGTCCATTCAGGAAGAAGCTTAATCACAAGAAAACAGTGTGTTATCTCCTTTCCCCTTGCAAGCATCAGCCATTGCAGTATAGAATAGGTGCATACAAGAAACCAACACTGATACCATGGAGAATAAATGAAATGTTTTGTTTCAAATGAATCCTTAGTAATTATGTGGGATCCAATTGTTCTAATTATTTCCCAAACTGTTGAAACTGAATTCCTCCAGAAGACCTGACAAAAGTGATATGAGACTCAGTGCGATTGTTTTTATAAACTCGATGATTGTAGAATTTTACATAGTTCCAGAGGTGGGTTCCTATTGGTTCTATCCGGTTCTATAGAACCAACAGTAACTCCGGGGTGATGTCACGGAGCTGGTTCCATCGGTGTCTCTAGGGGCACCACCATCTTGGATTTTGCTTCTGCGCATGCCAGAAGCTAGTTTTTAATTGCTGCACACACGCAGCGCAACCGAGCGAACTGAGCAGCAAAAATATTCACAACCCACCCCTGCATAGTTCCTACCATAGAAGCTACTTAAACTTTTATGTTGCTTATAATGATTAAAAACCACCAACAGCTTTGCAATATACACAATAACCCAAATTATTTAAACTAAACAATCTAAATTATAAGCACTTATAAATAGAATTAATTCAAAATAATTACAAATAAATTATCCAATTCAATAATCCAATCCCAAATGTTTGAATGTGATACTTTGCCTTGGGAGTAAAATAAAACTTGTTTCCTGTTTTGTGTACTTTTAATCACTTATAAATACACTGCTATATTAACAAACATAGAATTGAATTTTGTATTATAAAATTATATCAGTTAAGAGTTCACTAAGAAATTTTAGGTTTTGATGAGTTTAATTGAATTATTTCTTAATGACTTTCACACATGGTTTCCTTAACCACAATTGGTTAGGTTCACATAATTTATCGAGCTGAAGCTGAATTAATATTTAGCGTAATGTAATGTTCCATTTAAAAAGAACCTAAAATTATTTTCCCCAGTTAAAAAAATGCCCATTTTGCTTAAATCTGTGTAAGAAAGCACAGGGAAGAAACAATATAGAAACTGAATCGCCTGAGTCATTTGAAACCACATTAAAGAAAGGGTTCTTACATATGTTAAAGAGGACAGCCTGGGAATGAAATATTTGCAGACATAAGATTCATTCCATTATTATTGTGGGTCCATTTTTTAAATTTCCCATAAATGTGATTGAAGCTCTCAGTGATATTTGATCAAGTTAGTTAAGGAAGTTCTTTATTATTATTAAATTACAAGTACTTGTTTAATTTAAAAAAGAACAGCTTATCTTTATTCATGTTTGGATACAATTTATTCTAGAATGATAATGGACTAGCAGCATGCAGGGTGATTTTGTGGTTAAAATGTGAACAGGGTAAGCGGTTAATAATTAGATGACAGACCAACCACATACTTCTTAAATGATAATATTAGTAATTTGTAGGCTTGTCAAAATATTCCACAGATGGAGATCTAGCTTAGAGTCTGAACAGAAACACACATCAAGTGTTTTGGTTAGTAAATGGTACAAATCAAGTTGTCTTATTCAAAATATAGTAAACAGGTTTGTTTTATATTGGGCAGTAATATTGAAATGGGGATAAATCTCCTTCCCAGGATATTGGCAGTTTAAGGAAGTCAGAGGTAGAATACTTCATGTTGGGAATTGCTGAAAAGAAAACAGGAGAGTGCAGTTTATGTGATCCAGTTGCCTTACTTTTCCCATAAGAATTTGTTTTATTTGAAACCCAGAATCATTAAAACAAAAATGGCTGGCCTGAAATATGTGTTTTTAACCTATGTTTCAATGTGGTAATATTCTATCTATTCATCTGGAAGCAAATTCCATCCAGCTGAATAGAACATTTGAAGAGTCATGCATAAATATTTTCTCAAGGAAGTGGAAGTAGGCTAGAAAAAAATCTAATGGAAATAATAGATAATAGGAAAACAAGGCAAAACCACAGGTTTGCCTGACAAATTCTAGAACCTACAAAGACTATGGCAGCAGCAAACATGCCCACTCCCTTTATTCCCTTTTATTATTTTTATGCGTTTTTTTATGGTAAATTGGCTTGGATGTCAACAGAAATTAAATATTAGATGTGTGTTTCTGAAACCTGCATGGAATAAGGATATAGGCAGTTAGGCCAAGCCTTGGCCCTTTTTATCAGTTTAGATTCCACTAAATTTCTTTTAAGGCACTGCAATACTCCAAATCATTGATTATAATGAAGATCCTCTGTTGTCCACAAAGACAGAAGATATCCTTATGTATTATTTTTCATCAGACATCAATATACTTTTTTTAAATTTGCATTATTTGAGCCAAAAGAGAAACTTTTTTCTATCATAAATTGAAGGGTGACAGGGTAATTTCTAGAGTATCAGGTTTACTATCTGGGAAAGAAAAATTACTATTAAAAATGTACCTACAATTCATGAATAGGCTAGTTACAATACACCCCATTCCAATGCGCTCTTTGCTTTGCTTTTACTCTTTTCCTATGTATACATTTTTCCGATATGCAAAGTTTAGAATCAGGTTTAGAGCGCAAGCTACTACACGCCTGTATTCTCAGAAATAAATCTAAATTCAGTGGCGAGAAGAGGATTGCCACATTAATGGAGAATTGCAGCGAAGAAAACCGCCTATCGCGGACTGTCTTAAATGTATAAATGTATCTTGTTCATACGGTTTTCTGGAAACCTGCAGCCCTTCCTTGCGCGGGGGGCCCCAACTGTTGATAATTTCGTTTCCATCAGAAAGAAACAACAGTACTTATTGCTGCCTTACAATCAGCACCCTCAGATCAAGACTAGCCTTTCCCTTCCTCGGTAACGTAACGCGGGAAAGGGAGCTGCAGCGGCAGCCTCAAGATAGCGAACGGGCAGCCCTTTAAACAAGGAGCAAGAGAGGTTCCCGACACCCGAGAAAAGTAGCTGGGGTCGCGAGAAATGAAACTCGCTGAAAGGCGGGAAGAAACGCGGAGAGGAGAACCCGCGGAGACAGGCGAACTCACGGCTGTCGCCGGAAAGTTTGCACACGCACAGCTAAGGAGGTGGGAAGGGCGCGGTCCGAGCCGCGGTTAGGAAAAGCTCCTGCTACCTTTAGGAGGCGCTTTGTTTCTCCCCTCCTCCTCCTCCTCTCCAACCGTCTCCCGACGGACCGCGCAAACCGAGCGCTTCTCCTTCCCGGCCATCCTTCAGCCGCTTGCCAAAGGCGGTTTGTAACCGCCGAGTCACCCTCAGCTCCGCTTGCTCAGCATGGAGAAAGGGGGCTTCAAGAGGCTCGGGCGGCTCTTCCACCATAGGAGCGAGTCTGAGGACTCAGAACCGGACCTGGGTAAGGATACGCCGCTTTCCTCTCCATGCCCGTCGCCGTGCTTAGAAGGGCGGCGGGAACATCGCGCCAGCTGCTCTTCCACCACCACCACCACCGTTTCCGGAGAGCGCAAGAAGCGGTCGGCTTTCGGACACTGGCGCTTGAAGAAGAAACAGCAGAGTAAGGAGGAAGAGGCAGCGGGGGACAGCGCGGCTCCCTCTTCCCAGTTCGCGCCCTCCTTCGACGCTTCGGAGCCCACGACTCCCACCAACAGGTAATCCCGGCCTGGTTGCTGTCATCTCCAGGCGCGCCCATCCACCTGCGTCTTGCAAGGCGCCTTTCTTGCTCGCTCCCCTTCCCCACTCCTAGTGCAACCACAAGCCTTGTAGTTTCTGCTGCCCACCCCGCTTTCTCTCCCCGGAGGACCAAAAGGGTCTCTCCCCCCCCCCCATGGACTCTCT
>JANHFT010006359.1:113375-125587 GCA_032467955.1 Pseudoxenodon macrops
TATGTACACTGAGAGCTTATGCACCAGAGACAAATTCTTTGTGTGTCCAATCACACTTGGCCAATAAAGAATTCTATTCTACTCTACTCTATTCTATTTGGTGTTCTGCCGATTACACTTAAAATTAAGCAGAAACTCACTGTCCCACTGGGTTGTGATTCTGATTTTTTTTTTTAATGTAGTGACCGGCCCGTTTTTTAGGAAATACTTTCAAAGAGATGCTACAGCTCAGGTGGGCCAAGAAGTCAGCCGATTTCATTTCGAATCTTTTCGGGACCGCTTCGAAACCCAGACTCGGAGCAAAGCTTGGGGTTTCGCGGGAGGGAATCGTTTCATAATCCGCGTTTTATAGCGCGACTCCGAAGCCAATTTCTCCTCACCGTCCTCCCCACCCACTTGCTTTGACTCTTCAGGCGGCTGCACCCGAATAACCTTTTCCCGCCAGCTTCTGCGGACCACATTTTTCCCTTCCCAAAATTCGGCCCGCCCTTCATCCGTCCCACCTGTGCCAGGTAGAGCGGCAGCAGCTGCTGATACCGCAGGCGAAGGCGGGCCTCGCTCCGTCGGGCGGGTGCGGCTGGCTGCTCTGCAGTTGGCGCCTTCCTGGGAGCCGGCCTTGGCGCTCTTTTCTCAGGAGTTGCCTGCGGACTGGAGGTCGCTTGGAGGCGGCCATCGAACTCGCGTCTGGGACTGTGGAAAGAAGAACTGCTTAGTGAGTAGCAGAGAAAGAAGCGGGCATGGGAAGGAAGGGTCGGGGAGGTAGATCCCGACAGGGCGGGAGAAGTTGCGAAGAAATCCCGGGAAGTGAGAGAGCTATCGGCTGCCCGTCCTTCGGTCTTTCCCGAGTACAGTATAGGGAAAGGCTGGGTGACGGAGGGCCGTTAGCTTGTGCTGGTCGGGGGACGCGCCTGCCCAACCCGTTTCTCCCTCGGGGGCGAGGCTACCGCGAAAGATGCGCAGGGCTGGAAGGAGCGGGGAGGGGGTGGCTGGTTGTCTGCGCCACTAGCTGTGGCTTGAACTTGGGGAGAGTTATTTTCTCCGCGACTTTAGGTGCCTTTAGGAAGCACGTGGAAGAAGCTTGACAAAGGGGTTCTGGTTCTTTACGTGAAGCTGCCTGTTCTGTTGTTGTTGCAGGGAATTTTAATGCTTCCACCAAGGCAGAATTGTGCATTCTCAAGAGTTGGATTCACAAACGCCGCTGCGCCGAAGTGCGTCCGTTCGTCCGTTCATTCATCTATCCAATTCATCCATTCATTCAATTTTTATAGTTGTCCATCTCGATCCAATTTGATTTGTTTGTGGGTCACTGTGCTGTGGCATCCAGTCCAAATTGGGCGTCTGTGCTGTGACTGCAAGATACGAATTCTTTGTGGGGGTGAGGGGAATTGGAGAAATTCAAAGAGGACCACATCAACATTAGCAGTCTTGGTGACTTAGAAGGAATAGATTTTGTTCTAGTTCTTGTTTTTATTTTTGTGTTTGGTTGTATTTTGATGATATAATTACCCATGCCCAATTTCAGCCTAATTTCATTGTGTACATGTTAAGCCATTAACTATATGGGTTTAGTTTGTACAGCCCAATAATCTAATACCTGTGTGGTTAATTTGTGGCTTAGTGAGCAATGCAAATACACCTTAAAAATAAAAGATGGCCTGAAAATTACCACATGCACTAAAATGACCCGAACCATGTCTGTTAAACATGCTTATTAAGAATGTCACAACTATATAAACATCAGAAAATCTGTTTCCCTTTGTTTTGCTGAAAGTTCAAAAAGGTATTTATTAGTAATAGAATAATGTTTTAGAGATCTATTTAAGTAAGAAATTTAGACTATAGTACTATAATGCTACTGCAACTTATTTGGAAGTAAGCTTGTTAAACTGGGGAGAGTATCCAGTTCTTTGATATTATTTAATCTGCTAAAAAGTACAGTTTGCTTTGAGTAAAAGTCGCCTTCTACAAATTATAAGGACATGTCCACGTGTTTTTTTTTTTAATCAACTGTACAGAAATGGTTTGCCCTTGCTACCTTGTGGGATATTTATTAACTTCTCATTATAATTTGCAGTCCTGGGAATTTTTGGTGTACTCCAATTAAAGTACGGAGCTATTCTAAGCCTATTTTAAGGTCTACTTAAGTTGGCTAGGTGTGCCATGTGCTTTGATTGCCCTACAAGATTGCACTTAATGCACTTAATGCATTTTACAAAATACGGTATTTTACATGTTAAGGCACCATTTTCAAAGAAGGTTCTAGCATTCAACCAATACTTCAGATATAGCTCCTTAATTATTTTGAACAAATAAATGTTTAATAAGCAAGTTTTGATTATTATACAATCTCACTTTCTTTCTTTCCATTTTTTCTAGTCTAAAACCCGCTCTTCAGAGTCTTCAAAGGAATTAAAAAAGAAGGCAGTTTTGGGAAAGTTTGGACATTTTTTTACAACAGGGAGGAGAAAAAGTCCCAAGAATGCACAGGAAACATCTTTAAAGCCAAGTATAAAAAGTATAAGGCTTGAATCTCCTCATAAGAAAGCCCCATTGGCATCCATAGAAATAGAGGACCTAAATGACCTATCTAAGAGTGAGGAATCTCTTACTGATTCTCTTTACGAGCAGAACCAGTCAAAGACCCAGAATACTATTGACAATTCAGAAGATTATCTCTACAATAGGGATCTGACACCTTTATATAATGACATTGTTTCAGAATGGAACACTAAAGGAGCTTCTTCTGGCAGTGAATGTTCATTTGATTGGCATAGTAGTAATGAAACAATAAAAAACACATTATTTGATAGCAATCTTTCACTTGGGACACTGGAAGGAGAAAACAAACTTATCACAGATACAAGCACGACTCCAGATTTCTTTAAAAGTTTATCTAATCTATCTGATGAAAATCTAGAACAAATCATATTAAATCACAAGGAATTAGTGGAGCCTCTTACATTTGCAGAATCAGAATATGCAGAATCAAAAGATCAACCATTTTTTGTGGAACCTAAGCAAGATGAGCATCCCCAACCTTCTAGAATATTGACACTGGATATTTTTCTTCGTAGAACTGAACAACAAAATTTGAATAAACCAGTAGCTGTTGCATTAGACGACGATTGTAGCAACACAGACATAATGGATAAAAAACCTGCAATTAGGAAATCTGGAAAGAGGAGAAAATCTCAGAGCTCCAGTGATGTGTCAAATGGGGATAGAAATGCAAGTGAGAATACTGTGAAAGAGGAGCCTGGTTTTGATGGTATTCCTTCTGATATGGTTTCAGAAAAAATAAACACTTCTGAAAGAAAAGTTAGGCCTTGTCAACAGATTATGTCTCCTACAAATAATAATGACATAAGGTCTGGAAGTAATCATAAGGGTTTTACTAAATCAGAGATTGAGAAGTGCAAGCAGCAGAGCCCAGCCTCATCTCCATATAAGAAGAAATCCTTAAAAAAGAATCAATTTGATGCAGGTCCTCCTTCACCCATAGGCATAAAAAGTCCTGGAAAAAATCCTTCCACCAAGAGACAGAGTGACGGCATAATAGATGGTAATCCAACATCCAAATGTACTTCAGTAGAAGAATTGCCTTCTGATGAAAACATTGTAGTTTCTCCTGTAGGCATTGTGAGCAATAGCAGCACTTCGTCGCCTTCTGAAGAAAGGACAGAGTCTCAGGATTTGCACCCTGTCAGAAGTTCTGATGGCAGGGTTATATTGCAGGCTGACAAGCATAAAAACGATGAGGTGGAAGGCAATGGAAGGCAAATTTCTTCTGATTTGGATGAACCAAAGCCAAGAAATATATGCCTTGACGTTTCCAGAACAGTCACAACAAAAGTTAGCCTGTAAGTTTAATGTTTTACATATGATTAAATGAAATATTTATTAATTATTAATTAAATGTATATGCCACCCATGTCACCTATCTTTCAATAAGCTTGAATTGTAACTGCTAAATATCTATCCTTATGCATGGATTCTACTTGTTTAAATATATGTGAATATAATATACTTCAATTGTTAGAAAGAAACTCCAGCACTATAATTACAAATACTTGCCAGAAACATATATAGTTGATGGCAATTGGAATATTTTCTAATTAGAATATTGTTCACTTTCACTTGTTCACTGTTTCATTAATGAAACACAATTCATAGTAATGCTATCCATTTTCTGTTGTTGGACTTCTCTCTTAGGTGGAATTAAACAGCTAGCATGAAGCTAGAAAAATATTTGCTAAATACAGGTAGTTCGTATTTACAACCATTAGTTTAGTGACGTTCAAAGTTACAACAGCACTGAAAAGTTGCTTGGCAACTGATTTATGTTTATGACGATTGTAGTGTCCTGGGGCCATGTGATCACCTTTTGCAACCTGTTGACAAGCAAAGTCAATGGGGAAGGCGGATTCACTTAACAACTGTGTTACTAACGTAACAATTACATGGATTCACTTAACTGTGGCAAGAAAGGTCATAAATTGGGGCAAACAACTATCTCACTTAGCAACAGAAACTTTGGGCTCAATGTGGTTGTACGTTGAGTACTACCTGTATACTAAAGAATTATAGAAAAATAATTATAGAAAATTCTGTAGAGATTCTCAATCATCCAGGTCATGGTTGTCCCAAAGGTGCTTTTTTTCAGGAGGCAACTAGACTTTGTTGTTTTTTCTTTTGAAGAAGTTTTGTCCTTCCATTCTCCACTATCCTGTCAGAGCTGAAGAAATTATTAGATGAGAAATGAAACATCTTCAAAAGAAAAAAACAAGAAAGTCCAGTTGCCTCCTGAAAAAAGGACCTTTGGGATATTATAGAAAATATTTTGGGAGTAGGAGAAATTTATTTATGCCTCTTGCGATGAATGGTTGTCTTAACCATTATTACTCATTTAAATTTATTCCTGGAGTCATTTTTTGTTTCTTTTAATAAAAAGGTTATCATTACAAGTTAGGTTTTTTTCAGGCTCAAGAACAACTTGTCTCTGTGTCAAATGATTTGATAAAATTCTGTATTTGGAGGGCGAGTATAGTGCCAATTTAAACATAATGGTACAGGTTCATGTGCAGATTTTACACATAATAATATATATATATGAACCAGTTGCCCAAGCAACTGCACAGATTCTATTCTATTCAGTTCATAAATTACAAATGAAACTTTGCCACATAGTTTTTTTCTTGAAAGATAAATTTCAAATGATCTGAATATGAAATGTTCTGAAGCAGTGTTCCTGATATAAAAAAGAAAGAAAATTGAGGTGGCTTCCCAGAACAATGTTTTAAAAACATAGCTTTTGTGGCCATATTAATTTACATGAAATCTTTTCAAGATGGGATAAGAGAATCCATGACATTTTTTCAGGTACAGTTATATGATTTGTAAGAGAATAATGCACCCACTTACCCTCCCAGGTTTAATTTGCATCTGAAAATTCACTTAAGTTTGCTAACTAAATTTGATGTTTTATTTGGAATCCATATACACATTTTGAGAAGTAGAATATGTTATGGTTTAAATTTGATTTAGGAGGGAGAGAAGAAGCATAGCTTCTCTTTAAAAAAAACTTACATCTGATATCTTTGCACTTTGATATGGTGATTGGCAATAGTAGATTAGGTGTAATCATCTCATTTAATTAATAAAATTAACTAATTATGGGAGGCCTGTCTATAAAGTATAACCTTATACTTATAGGTTTTGATTACAAAACCTATAAGTATAAGGTTATATAGAAATTAAAAATTGAATTTGCATGATACAAAGAAATAACAATAGCATTATAAATTGGCCGTGTGTATGTGTGTGTGTATATATATGCTTAATTAATTTTGGTTTTGTACATTCCCTGAACCTATTATACAATAATACTTCATATAAATTGATGTCCAATATATTTAATTTCTGATATTAAGCATATAAAGAGAGGGAAATCTAGCTACCCTTCTTAATAACTATACCCAAAATAGTAAGTATTATGTTAAAACTTCAATCCAAATTGGTTTCTTAGCATAGAAAGTATAATAAAATGGAGAATCAAGAGCTCTTTCTACTAATAAATACCAGTGTCCTGTAGCTAGCATACCATTCTAGATACTTTCTCCGTCTTCTGGAACAGTCTTCATGCAATGGAAAGAAATCAGCAAAATTTACATCTCTTGGGGTTTTTCTTCTTCTGTGATTGATAGAGCCAGATATTTATCTGGAAAAAAAATAGTAACCTTGAATCCCATGCTAAATTCAATTTCTTTTACTTGAATTCAAATTGATATAGTTGATATTCCAATTTGCTTAACACCTTTCTTTTGCCTCGTACCAACACTTCTTAGCACTTAATTACAGAACTACATCATAAATTAGGGCTGTGTGAAGTATTAAAAGAGACATTTCACAAAGTATGCTGGTGTGAAGAAAACTTCCTTTCAAAGGATTGTGGTCGCCATGACATACGAAAGGCTCACCTTCAAACTTCAAAAGTTTTCCAAGGTTATCTTCACATGTGTTTGCATGCACAGCAGCCTTGTTTAGTCAGCAGTTCCAGGTGAAATATTGTCATGGCATGTACATGCATGCAACCTGAAAAATGCTTTGGAGAAAGTACGGGTAGCTTTCCAGGAGATGTGACTACTTCATCAATATAAGGAGAGATGTTTTATTTGCGCTGACACGTGTTGTGAAGTTTTCCTTTGAATGCTTTATATAGCCATAATACAAATCTAAATGCATTTACATTTAATTTAAGTTCACTGAAATTGAGCTAAATGTGTACAACACACTTGGAATTGCAAATATATTTTATTAGGATTAAAACTGGCAGCACTTCTGAGTAAGTATTATTAGGATAGAAAAAAATCCAAGCCCTACTTTGAAATAAATTATGTTAAAATCAGTGGAATGTATTTCTATGTAAATATGCTTAACAGGAAGATATTAGTGTCATTTTTCATGATCCTCAGGTGAGCAATCATCTGCAATCAGTTTGCGTTGCTTTCCAGTTCTGACACATCCGTTGGTATAGTTTCCAGCAAGAATACGAATTACTGCTGTAGGCACTGTGTGTTTTATTGCATTCTGAGAGCTTTCGATGGTTCAAGAATTGGCTTCCTTCACTTTGCTCCATTAGAATAGAACAAAAATTTAGCTTCAACATCTTTCAAGGGATATCCTATTCTTTTATAATTTTCTTTAAACAATGTTTGTTTAAATGTCAATGTCAAACAATGTCAAATTTGATGTCTCATTCTTACTCTTTGAATTTAAGAACACTAATTCCAAGATGTTCCTTTTAGGAATTTATAAAAATTGCAAGTATGAAGGACTTTAGCATTTCCCATTTAATTGCTGACAAATTAATTTTTGAACAGCTTCCTTATTCTTATGCAGGAAATAAAAACATTGATATTATTTTTTAATTAAAAAAGAAAAATATATTAATTACATTGCAAGATTGTAGATGGTGTGCCAGAGAAAATGACAGTGGTCATTTTCAGCTTTCTTTAAAAAAAACACCTTTGGTTCTGAATTAGTAAATGAACATAATATAAACAGATATATAAATGGTTTGATTCCGTTTATATATCTCATCTACTTCAGGCCTATCCAGATTAGAAACTTTTCATCTCTTCTACTGAAGTGAACACAAAACACATGAATTTAACAAGCAATAGCAATATGCAAAAGCACCTGAATCCTCAATTCTCTGCTTCATTAACAAGCCTTAGTATTTAAAGGACAAAGTGGAATAAGTTAATGTAAGGCTTTGTAAGAGGACAAAATAAAGGTTAGAAAGATTTTTGAATAAATGTCAAATGTGTGTGTGTGTGTGTGTGTGTGTGTATGTATAATTTGTGGTAGTTTTCTAAAAAATCATGTAGATGTCCAATACATCTCACGCTTACCCTCCTCTCTTATAGTGTGTTTGTGGGGGGGAGCATACACATATAACACACACAGACATGCATATCAGGAGCATTATCAAGAAATGAAATATATGATCAAAATTTGATTTTTTTAAAATCCAAAGAGTGTGGGAGATATAACTTTTTCAAGTGAAAATGGAGAACATATTTGGACTTAAATGAATTCACAGAAAGAAACAGTGAAAGCCTCCAATAGTAAATGTAATTTCTGATGCACTAAAGCATATGACTTAACATTAAAAGGAAAGGAATAAGTTGCTAAGAAACCAATGTTCTTCTGCTAATTTATGTGCCTTAAAAATTACATTTCTTGTGTGTATTTTTCTGATGCTATATTGAAAAATTTGTCACAGGCTCACTCACGATTAGTTTCGTTTGACTATTCCTTTAAATTATTAAACTGCCATTTTGTACATTTTTAACCATATTAAATTCAATAAGGCGGTAGGAAGTACTTTTTAGAAGACTTATTTAGGATTCTGCTTTTAGAAAACAAGATTATAATTCAATCATTAATAGTGCAATATGTAGTACAAGTTGTTATGTGTTTATTTAGAAATAATTCCTAAACAGACATAGACATAGATGTTTCATAAATTAGATTTAGAAGAAAAATCCTCTTCAAGTAAATGCTATTAAAATATTTTATTACTTTTTATAGACCAGCTAAACCAAAGAATGTTGAATTAAACCTTAAAGCTTCAAAAACCCTGGACAATACGGAAAATGAGCAAGATTCTACAGACAAAGTTAAAATTAACTTCAGCATTGCCAATAAAATATCCATGTTTGAAAGCAAGCAAAATAGTCAACATCAATCTGCTGATGCTCCTGCTCCTGCTCCAAAAAGAGGTTCTGTATCAAATACATTTGTTGGCAGAGCAAAGTTGAAGTTTGGACGACAGCAAACTGAAAGTGAACAGACTAACAAAATAACAAATAAAGGAAACCATCGTCAGAAATTATTGCAAAATGGTACAAAAGTAAAAGAGATCTCTTCAGACACAAACATTAAGGCACAGGAAAAGATTGAGGCAAACATTACATGTGAGGATGTTAGGAAAAGTGAAGAACTTGGAAAAGTTGTTCAATGTCAAGTTAATGAGAATGACAAAGTAGATGGTAATGAAGTGAATGATTTCACTTTTACAAAAATTGATACAGAATTAGTCAAGGACAAAGACCTAGTTAATGTTTCATCTATAGTGCAGAATGAAGAAATAGAAACAAATAATTGGAGTATGAATGTTACTTCCTTGTCTCCTGAAAGTGAAGAGGCATTTTCCTTGAGCTCAGATGATTATTTTCTCAATAATAATGATAAATCTTTGCTGCAGCCTGATCCGACGGCCCAAAAATCAGAATTATACCACATTTCTCAATTTGAAAATAAAGATCAAAAGGTGATTAATGCTGTTTTGGAAGACAACCAAGAATTTGAACAAAATAACAGCGGGCAAGAAAATCAAAGTAGTGGTTGTAATGTTTCCGAAGGCAGCAGCACTGATGGCATTTGTGACTCTCCTTCAGATATGGCCAAGTTTACAGAAACACTTAAAAATCTAGACAGTTCTGTTTGTATACCTCAGAAAAAGAAAAAGCAGAAACTTCCAAAGTCCCCTGCCCCTCACTTTGCAATGCCTCCAATTCATGAGGACAATTATGAGAAAATATTTGACCCTAATATATTTACCGTGGGATTGGGAGTAAAGAGAGACAGATCACAAGATCTAACTCCATCTGTCCAGTTAAAATTGCAAACCTTAGAGACTGATGCTAGGATTAGACCTAAGAGGGTCACTGCTGAGAACAGCCTTCTTCTCCAGTCCCTGAAGTTACCCAATAGAGCAGATTCAGCTCTCATGCAGGAAATGATTGGGAAAGAGAGCAAGGACAGCATAGACAGTGACATCAAGAGGTCTCGACTTGAAAACAGCACCATCTTCTCCAGTCTGCTAGCTCCTGTAACTAAAGAAAAAACGTTTACGCCATCTGTAACCAGTGTAAACACAATCACAACATCTTTCACATCTCAGAAGAGTGCCACTTCTCCCGGAATTCCTCCGCTAATATTTGATGTAACTCAAAAATCTGAGGTAATTTTTTTATTTATAATGTTATCTGAAATACATTTTATCTGAAATATATGTTACCTGAAATATGTCTCACCTGCAGCCAATCATTTGCTTTATTTTCTGTTTAGCCTCTTCCAGGTTTCAAAGCACCAAACTATATGGATAAATATTTACAAACTGATGATGCAAAAAAAGAGACAGTTTTACAAATTCCAAACTTTGGAAGCCTTGAAAACAGTTTTTCAAACTGGTTGAAACCTGGTCAGTGTGAAACAAATGAATTCTTAGCTATTGAGGTGGGTTGAATGCAATCTATCTAGACATTTTGAAAATTTCTGCATAGTGAATTTTTGACTTCATGTTTTTCTTCTTTCACTTCAGCGAAGTTACAGTCCTTTTGAACTTTTAAAAACAGAACTGAAATTAGCAATGTGAGCTGCTATATGAATACTGAAAATGACCATTTGGATTGATAAAAAATGGTTTTTCCTTCATTCAACTCTCAGATGAAAATGTCATTGCCATTTTCTTTGTATTAAAAAAAAATCTGGTTTAGCAGTATGTTGTGATTATGTATATCACAATAAAATATCCCAATCTATTCACAGGATTGTTATTCTGGAGGGAAGGTCTTGATAAAGTTTTGCTAATCCCTCTAAAGAAAAATGACACTGCCAAGAATAGTTAAAATTGTACCTATACAAGGGTAAAATAAAATTTGACAAACGTGCAAGTATTTACCTACAGATTAGACAGAAGCACAGGTGTAATGGGAGATAAAAGATCTTAAAATAGTATTTGATTATAAAGAGAATTATTGCAAAAAGCAAATAATGCAGTTTTCAGCTACATTTGGAAGTTATTTACACTGAAAGCAATGTTATATAGTCCTACTTTATTTTGGGTGGGACACTTTACTGCAACAAGGATGTAGAGAAATCACACATTCAAAGAAAAGCAACAAAGATAATCTATGAGAAAAGTCTTAGAGAACAGGGAATGGTTATCCTTGAGAAAAGGAAACTAGTGGACAGGAGGAAGGAATTATTTGATAGTACTATTCAAATACTTGAAGCAGAGGTGGGTTCTGAATTTTCCTAATGGCGGTTTGCTCAGGGTCGCGCCTCGAGCGCGCGCACACGCGTGGCAGTAAAAAACTAACTTCTGCGCATGTGCAGAAGCAAAAACTAGTTTCTGCGCAGAAGCAAAATCCAAGATGGCGGCACCCACGGAGCCACCAACAGAACCAGCTCCATGACGTCACCGCGGAGTTACTACCTACTCTATAGAATCAGTAGGAACCCATCTCTGACTTGAAGGGGTATGAAACAAAAGGAGGTCAACTTTCTAGAGTGCAGAACATGAATAATGGATTAAAATTAAAAGATCCATTCTGACTGAATGTTTGAAAACATTTCCTCATTGTAAGGAGAGTTTAGTTCAGAGTTGTGTTCTCTTCTGTTTTGTTTTAATGTTGATTCTGGTCTGTGACCATAACAAAAGTTTGATGGGAATTGGAGTCAACACAGAAGCAAGAAAATGTGTTCAAGTGGAGATTAGATTTTCCCAGGCATGCTTTCATTCACATTCCTGTACTGCACAGGTATTGATCTAAATGACCCCTTCCAAAGCTGCAGTTTTGCAACCAAATACCAAGATGGAAAAGTCAGTATTGTGTCCCTTGCAAGGGAACGTAGTCCTAGTGCCTAGAAACTGACTAGCCCTAAAGATAGCCAACAAGCCAAGTGTCTGGTGTTGGTGTCTAGGATTCAGATTCATCCTGGCATAGACAGATCTTTCAAATGACTAGAAATTCAGTCTGCTACCTGCCTATCAGGCCAAGCCCAAGAACGACATAAAACAATCCAGGCAAAGTTCAGTTCTTTATTTACTTAAACCCAATAGACAGAATCTTGCCAGACTAAATGATTACTACTCTCACTCTAATGGATGTACCCTCTCTTCCTCTATCTTCGATCCAGCTCTGGAATGTGTTGACTCTTATCTCTCTCTCACACACAGCCTGGAATGTGTTTCCTCTTTCATGAGAAGAAGAAATTGCCATTTCATTGTACTTCATCACACCACCTCTTGTTTCAAAGGCAAATCTATGACATTGCTTTCCCATTTTAGAATAGAATAGAATAGAATAGAATAGAATAGAATAGAATAGAATAGAATTCTTTATTGGCCAAGTGTGATT
>JANHFT010006359.1:132665-154924 GCA_032467955.1 Pseudoxenodon macrops
ACTCAGCCTTCCATCCTTCCAAGGTGGATAAAATGAGGACCCAGATTGTTGGGGGCAATATGCTGACTCTGTAAACCACTTAGAGAGGGCTGTAAAGCACTGGGAAGTGGTATATAAGTCAATGTGCTATTGCTAGTTCGTCATCGGATGAGCCGCGCATTTAAGTAGAAATGCAGCAATATTTAAAGCACGCATTTGTTACTTTTAAATAGTAATTTTGCTCTAGTATTTTAAAAATCACATTAATTTCCCTTTTTCAAAATTGTAAAGCTGTAGTCAATAGGTACTAATAGGTATTTGAAGTATGTCAACAGTTTAATTTTTCCTCTTGTATTATAGTTGGATTCTGTATGAGAAACCAAATTTTGAAGGAGTTTCTATTCCGATGGAAGAAGGAGAATTGGAATTTTCAAATCTTTGGGGGGAAGAAGCATTTGACAGTGAAGATGCATGCAAAGCTCCCGAGCCTATTGTGATTGGTTCAATCAGGCATGTAGTAAAGGCAAGTAAGGAGTGAAATTATAACAACCACAATTTGATTTTATTTATAGTTCTACCCAACGTTACTCAGATTTACTCTAGTAATGCAAAATTATACATGAATCTTGTGCAGTATAATAGTGTGATATATTCCAGCTAGAACCAAGAAAAATAAGTGAAATGAACCTATGTGATCAGCCCGTTTGGGGTGATGGGATTTTAAACATAGCCACATTAACCCATATCTAAATGCTTCCTCTGCCTCTATTTTAAAGCTTAAGTGGCATCACAATAGTCTTTTTAAAAAAGATAAAGGTTTCCCCACCAGTCATATCCAATTCTAAGTGGTGATGCAGTTTCACAGCCAAAGAGCCAGTTTTATCCAAAGATACTTCTGTAGTCATATGGACAGCATGACTATACCCCAAAAGCACAAGCAACACTCTTACTTTCCCACCAAAGTGGTACCTATTTATCTACTTGCATTTTCATGCTTTTGAACTGCTATGTCGGCAGTTGCTGGGGCAAGTAACATAAGCTTATTTTGTCATGCAGTGCGCTTGGTTTCAAACGGCCAAACTTGCAATTGATAGCTGGTTCATCTTAACCAGTCGGCCACTGCACTCCTTTAGTCTTTATGGTTGAATAAATATAGGGAATTAAGAGGGAAATTGGAAGGACATAAGATAGGCTACATATATCAGCCATGATAAAGGACGTAGACTAATTATATCATTTGTTTCTTTTAATTTTCACATGGAAAATTCTATATCCTATCAAAGAGAAACCATATTATGAAAAAGTTAATTTTCTGAATCACTTTGAAGTGATTTCAATATGTATAGCAAAAGAAACTCCCCCAGCATTTAGGTACGGTTGAAACACGCCCTAAAATACAGAGAAATGCAGTTGTATATCTTTATCATCATTGCAAGATCAGTATTTATGAAATATGCACTTCGCCAGTTTGATGGGATTGGATAACACTGTGTTGCAATTTAGCAGGGGATATGGTTGTGCATATGTAATTGGCATTCACACATTATTTAATGTGTATAATTCTGATTTTGATTCATTTCCATATATTTTCAGTGAAAGAATATTATTTATAATTAATAATATGTACTCTGGAGTGGATTACAAATTGTTCCATTTTAAAAAAGGAACAACACAGAACCAGAAAACCATTACAAAAAAAACAGAAATTACGGAGAAAATAAACCTAGAGGGGGACCAAGAAAAGAGAAAGTCAGTAATTATCCTCACCAAAGACTTAGGGAAGAAGCCATCTTCAGAAGTCCATACAAAATACTAATAGAGTGGGGGGCCACTCATATCTTGAAAGGAACTTCATTTCAGAGGAAGGGTGCTGCTACAGAGAAGACTTGTTTCAGGAATGCCAATAGATTGTTTAATTGATGGAACCCAGAGCACACCAACCCTTTCAGATTGAGATGGCCAGGAAGACAGGTAACTCAAACAAGCAGGCCCAGTGCTATGTAGGGCTTTATAAGTAGTAACCAACACCTTGAATTGCACCCAGAAGCACTTTGGGGACCAGTGCAATTTACGGAGCAGAATGATGGGCAGAGGCATGCTCATCACTGTCTGTTCATTGCATTCTGCATCAACTGAAGCTTCTGGGTGGTCTTCAAGGGCAACCCCATATAAAACACATTGCAGTAGTCAAGCTGTCGAGGGAACAGGGCATGATGTTTTTAAATGCTATTAGATATTTTTGTATCTAAGGTGCGATCAGAACTGACAAGGTAAGAGCAATTTGGCTACTTATGTCTACTTAATTTGAATTTTATAAATTTTCAGGATTACAGAATTTGCCGAATTGACCTGTTTACAGAACCACAAGGATTAGGATTAGTAAACGCTTATTTTGATGATACTGAAGAAACACGACTTGGGTCTTCTCAGAAGACTTGTTCTATCCAAGTGTCTTGGGGCATGTAAGTATGTGAAAATGTCTATCAGCTGTAGTTATTGGATAACCCTGAATCTGTTACATGTCTTATACCTCAGGGTTTTTTTAAAGGAGTGATAGTTATTTCAGGAGTGATTCATTGTTAACAAAACAAAATATAACTTATAGGTAGTTTATTTTATGATACTCTATCTGATAGACATTTTGGTGGTCATTTAATATATCTTTGGTCTTCTTATGAGCATAAATGCATTAGAGTGAGATCTTGGTTGTAGCAATTATATGTCTAAGAATAATTTATCATTAATGTTTATAAAACTATGCGGAAGTATGCACTTTGCTGAATAAAGATGGTCTTAGATAAATAAATAGCTCTAGCATCCTGTGTGGTTGCTGAGTACATGTGATCAATTGAAACTTGCTTAGAATCATTGAGGATCTAAGAGAAAGGGTATGGGTATAGGCATGAAAATTAAAATTGTATAGATAAATGTATGCAAGAAATATTTAGAAGTACAACTGTAACTTGATATAAAGCAGGTCTTATGCCAGATTGAAAGAATTGGTAGAATATAAATGCAATAAACTAAAACATGAATTTAAAAAGCTGAAATGAAATCCTCTTGTTGTTCTGAATCTTAGGTTGTATATGTTTTCATTAGGCAAGGAGTCCTTTATCAGCAATATTTTTCAAAATTGTCTGACAAGGATACCAAAAGAATTATTCGCTGTTGAATTTTCAGCCAGGACAAATGTATAATGTCTAATTATACAGTAATTGATTCTAATTCTAGTGTCAGCTTCTGGAAGATAGCAGTATGAATAAAGAAATTTAGGTTTCATCATTTTCCAAAGTGCATTATGAATATGAATCATAGCATTACTGAGTATATTGGGAGTGCTTCTGGTGGGTGTGGATATGAATGAAGCCACATACATATATTGGCAAAGTATTTATATGCATTTCATTAGAGCTATTCATTGAGACCAATCTGACACTTTTAAAATCCTATAACTAAATATAACCTCTCCTTCAACATGAGCTTGACCACAGGAACAGTTTCCGTAGTTTTCTTAGCAACAACATATAAGTGGTATGTTGTTTTTCTTTCACGTTTTGTTTTTAAACTTTGCAGTCTTGACTACAGTCTTTGGATTTCCTGGTAGCCTCCCATCCAAGTATTAACCAGTCTTACTGAGATCACTCAAGCTTGGATAGATGCTATTACTTATTTGGGCTGAAACATTTACTATTAAATAATTTTGTAAAATCATATAACAAAAACAATTAGTAGTGATAACCTAGCCTTTTCCGCTCATATTTCTGCATCAGTGTCAAGACTGATCCCACTTTTTATCCTTTAGATGCTCCAGGTATTTAAATTGCGTGATTTAAATGGAAGTTTATCTGATTTTATTTTATTATTATATAATAGCACAAGATCTGCTGGATAATATGTAGGCTATAAATATTTTAATGAATAGTCTTTGTTTCATTGGTAGGTAAGCACCTTTGAATTTCTATCCATGTCCAATCTTCCATCTAGACAATAGCCAGAGGAGATATTCTTAGTATCATACATTCTCTGGGCATTTTTAAATTAGAATTTTCTTATAAACACCATACTGTTTTTCATTTCTAGATGGCTACTTTATGAAGAACCTGGTTACCAGGGAATCCCTTTAATGTTGGAACCAGGAGAATATCCTGATCTGTCATGCTGGGAGAAAAAAGAGGCATATATTAGATCTTTGAAGCCCTTGAAAATGGTGAGATATACACAGACACACACATTAAAGACGGTAACAATGAAATAATAGGTCCAGCTCCATTTATTCATCTGTCCTATTTTTCAAGTTCAAAATAAACATAATTTCTGAAATTTAAAATTTGTAAAAATATAATTGGATTGTAAATGTTTTTTCCCATTTTTTCCCCATTGGAGGGTGGCAACTCAGATATTTTATTGAGCTTTTATTTTAGGTCTTTATTATATGTAATAAAATTTGCATGTGTTTAATTAAAATTTGATTACTGGATCATTGTTATGAATAGATTTTCTATCGACACATTGGAAAATGTGGATGATACTTGAATTGTTCTGTTAGCTGAAAACAATCTGAGTTATGTAACATTCCAGTAATATTTTCCCATCAATTTTTGTAGGGTGGACGCAAGGTTGAATATCCTAAAAGCCAAAAGGTAAAATAGTTATATACAAATGTATTGTTTATTGAATATGGGGTCATTATATTTAAACTATAATGATGTGATAATCACTTTTTCCAGAAGAGTTCATATGCATATACCAATCATTCATGCCGCTGATTATCTACGTTATTTATTTATATCCTGACAAATTATGGTTTCTAAGATACCCTTAGATCAATGTTTCTCAACCTCAGCAACTTTCAGATGTATGGACTTCTGGCCGGAAGATAAATTATTATCTAAAATACATAATTACTTATTAAGTTTTGATCTGGAAGAGGAAATTATAGCATGGAATAAAAATGTGGGACATAAAATTGAGTTAGAAAATTTGAAAAAAAACCTGGAAGAAAAATTATAGAATAAGAAAATGTGCGACATACAAAGAAAATCAGTATAAAATGTTCTATTGGTGGTACTTAGTCCCAACAAGACTTGCAAAAATGTATTCTAATCTAAACATTAAATGCTGGAAATGTAAAAAAAGCATAAGGTACCTTCTTTCACGTATGCTGGCTCTGTCCAGAAATAAAAAAATATTGGATTAAAATCAATGTTTCTCAACCTCAGCAACTTTCAGCTATATGGACTTCAATTCCCCAGAATTCCCCAGCCAGCAAGGTTGTTGGGGAAATTCTGCACACATCTGAAAGGTGCTGAGATTGAGAAATGCTGCCTTAGATAGTGCCTCCAAATCTGTAACTTTAGGTGCAATGTTGGCAACTTTGTTCACCTGATACTCTGGAAAAGTTTTGAAGGTGTGGGTATAAAAGAAAAAGAGATCTGTTTCTCTGGTGAAAATCTTCCTTTAGCAGGTTTCCCATGGCTCTGGTTTTGTTGGTATACTATATATTCACATTAGCTTTTGGTGACTGAAGAGAAGAGCTATGGGTGAGGTGTTGCAGATTTAAATGTTATATTAGTTACGAACAAACATAATGTCTTCTATCATGCTCTTGTCTTTTTGTTATCTGTTCTGAGTCTGAAATGATAATGCTTGCTGCTGCTCACAAGGTGTTTCAGAGGAATTCTGCCATAATGTATGTGAAAGCATTTTGAACTTTTATAAAAAGCAAATTTCTAACCGTAAACTATCTTGTTTAAGGTAATTGTTTATGAAAAGCCATTCTTTGAAGGAAAACATGTAGAACTGGATTCAGAATTAATAGCTCTTGCTAAGGAAGGAGACAGAACTGAAGAATCTGAAGAGTTGGAAAATGAGCTGCTTACATCAATAGGATCCATAAAAGTGAAGGGAGGAATGTAGGTATAAGGAAAACAAATGATAACATCTCATTTTACATACCCTGGAGGGTAGAGGTAGAGAAATTGGCATTGAGAATGAATATCGTGTCGTGGTTAAGTGTTGGAGTAGGACTTTCAGCTACAAAACTTACTGATAATTATGGACCAATTACTCTCTTTTAACTATCTCATAAGATTGTTGGTAGAAAAATGGAAGATTGAGTGTTGTGTACATAAAGTGGGATATAAATCATATGATTTAGGTCGGAAGATGATAGATGGACATGTTCACAGGTATGTTTATGAAAGAATATAATTAAAATCTACAGCTTTAATATATACTGGTAGTCCAAAAGAAAGGTTAATTCAGGAACAGTGGATATATCGCACACACACATGGATCCAGATTAAATAATATTTAAGTAGGCCCACTGATTTAATGGGATTTAAACTGGTTATATCTCAAATAATATGGCTGATTGGATCCAGTCCATAAATCAGAGAGCCGGCATTAAAATATTTGTGTCACATTAAAGGCATAAGTATTTGGAAAAGATTTAGAAAATATTTTAAACCCTCTAAGATTCCTAAAATGCAGGAGTGTTTAGGAAGTTGAAACTTTATCGCCTCATGCCTTTCTGAAACTAGAAATTACATCCTAAAATGCAGATTTAGGAAACAATACTTTAAAGCCCCAGTGATATTACTCGTAACTGTTGTGGAAACAGTAACATAGTATTAGTTATTAAAGTGGAAGATTAGAAGACACCATAATGTCTAAAGATGTTAAAATACCAATCTGAACAAGTCAGTGTAATAGTAAAAACTTTGTTTTCATTATTTACTTATTAATATTGTACAAACTTTGAGAGTATATTTTTCTCAAAATTGTGTTAATATTACGGCAAATAGTGCAGGACTAGGTGTATTCAAAAATATGTTCAAATGAAATGAATGAATTATCATCACTATTAAGTAAACATAAATGTCATACAGTAGGATAATACTGGTATTAAAGCATAGTGATTGGTTGTTGTTTTTTTGAAGTTATGTGAATCTTATTATTTTTTTCCTACCAATTTGATTTAAAGTTTAGCTAAAACTGAGTAAAATTGGACAGTAAAATACCATTTGTTACAGATGGTGATCTAAACAGAGTTAAAAATTTGCCTTAATTTAAACTGTTAATTCAGTTTATTTTATGATCCAGTTTTGGTCCTTTTAGGATGACATTTTAATTATGTCATGCCCATTCTATTGTATAGAATGTGAAGGATGTCTGTTTGTGTTTTATTTTCATAATTATAATGTACACTGAAGATGGCATTTAATTTCATTGTATGAGGTGCAATGACAACAAAGTAAACTAAACTAAACATTTTAACAATATTGCTTGTTTCTGAGTTTTCAGTTTTTGTTCACTATTTGTAGCTGGGTTGCTTATGAGAAGCCAGAGTTTGAAGGGCATCAGTACTTACTGGAAGAAGGTGAATATCAGGAATGGACGGAGTGGGGTGGTTATGACGAACAGATGCAATCACTGCGGCCTGTTCTAGGAGTAAGTTCAAAAATATATAATCTTGGCATAACCTTAAAGAAATGCAATGTACCCTTTTCATTGTTTGCTGAACAATTTTTCCTTTCTTACCTTCTCCTTTACATTGCCCTTATGCCCAGTTCAATAAAGATAAGGTGGGGGAAAGTACGTGTGTGAGAGAGTGAGTCATTTGCTGGATGATGAACCAGTTGGATGAGTCATTCATCTGAAACTGTGTGTCTAGTTGGGGATGAAAATGTGTGTGTGAATCTGAAGTATAAACCTGAAAAGCAATGCTGTGTGCTTTCCTACCTGTTTCCTTCCTGTTCTTTTGGACTGCGGCTTCCAACTTCCCCCAATATCATTGCTAGAAATCTTGGTTACTGGCATGATGTGAACTTAGTCCAATGTATTATTTACTGTATATCTACCCGAGCCTCATCCCTGTGTTATTCTGCAGGATTTGTTGCATTGCTTGCTTAGATGGGCTGTCTGTGATTCTGATGAAATGCTAGGCTATACAGACAGATGTGCAAAGAACCAATGTATATTTTTCTTGTACAGCACAAGGGAAGTAAGAAAGGAGGATTGATAATGATAGTAGTTTAAGATTTCTGTAATCTCTGGAAACAGAGAAACAAGATTGTTAAAACGGCAGAGGTGAAAATCAATAAGAGTTTGAGGCTAATCTGAAGTAAGGAGAAAGTAAAAGGAACAGCCATTCAGAGCACACCAGAATCAAATAGGCCTTTCTTTCTTTTTTCTTTCTTTCTTTCTTTCTTTCTTTCTTTCTTTCTTTCGTTCTTTCTTTCTTACTAAATAGGGAAGTGGAGCTTTCTACTCATTTTTTTAATTTGTTTCCATTAATATGTGATGAGGCAAGACACAGAGGCAACACAGTCAGTTTAGTTCAAAACACCCCTTATTGCTCCAACTTTTCCCCAAACACTCCACATTTATGGTAAGTCCCAGAGCAAAGTGCTCTCTCTCTCTCTCACACACACACACACACACACACACCTCCAGCAGCCTCTGGCTGCAGTTAGTTCAGCAAAACGCTGTTAGCACAACAGCTTCAAAGCAAGAAATCCAGTGGGGCAAAGGAATAAGTCAATGAGTGTAGGAAACAAAGGAACAAGGCAATGGTTTCAGGAAGCGAAGGAACAAGTCAAATAGTTCAGGAAGCAAGGAATAAGGCAAGAAGTCCAGGAAACTCCAAACGTCAGCAATGGCGCACAAAACTCCACAAATTCAGTGTTTGTTCCCGCAAACACCTCTCCCCACAGCATCTCCTCAAGTCTCAGTCCCCAGGTGTGCCTTGTGAAGAGGGGCGGGGTGCTCTCTTCCCAAGTCATTGGGTTGGCCTGCGCTGTTCCCGCCTCCTCTCCACTCTGTGCTCGGGGATAAGGAGGGGGTGGTCCTTGCTCATTGCCTGAGCTCTGTCGCTCTTCATCTCCACTGCCTGCCCTCTCTCAGTTGTCCTGCCCCTGTTCCTCCCTGCTGGCAAGCCACCCCAAGCCTGAGGAACCACCACCCCCGTTCCTCCGAAGCCTCCCCTTCAGTCTCCCTTGGCCACAGCTCCAGCTCATCCTCCCCTGCGGATTCAGGCTCCAACGGCATGATATAATGGATCCATCAGCAAATTGTTGAGAGCCAGGACAACAACTCCAGTGTAATTATGTAGTGTCACCAACTGGTACAGGAAAGAAAGGGAGGGTTTGCCAGTACACCACTTCCTGCATTAAAAGGCTAAGGAGAGAAATGCCTGTAGCAAACTATCTGTGCTCGGATGCGTATTTTAGTCAGCATCCAGATTACCTGAAGCACTGAAAGTGCTAAGGCAGCATTTCCACGGGTAATTGAAATTAGTTTTTCCTATGAGGTTGGCTCGTGTTGCTCTTTCACAGCGATTTTTTTAAATGCAAGGCAACTTTATCCTCCCAGACTTTGGAGCATCAAGATGGATTTCAGAGCAAATATGCCATTAATGATTGAGTGCGCTTGTTTCAAACCTGCTGTTCTCCAGATACGTTGGCTATTGGACCTGCTAACTTTTGGTTTTAGTTTTGGGCACTGAAGTTTCAGTGTATCCAGAGGACACTGAGATAGCTGAAGGATATTTAAAGTTAATCTCCTCCTTTAAAGGATTCCTTTTGGTTGAACAATTAATCTGCTAAATACCCTCAAACCAGATATTCCTAAATGCCTGTAAAAAGTAAAGGCAATTTCCATGATAGAGCTACGTCATTCTTTCTTTCTTTTTAATCCCCCAGTTTTCTTCTTTATGGGTAGCTCTTACTATTGGTTTCCTCTTTTACACTGTCTCAGTCTCTGTTGCAATTCCTACCACATCTAAATACAAGGCAACAATAATGTGCTCAAGGGAGAAACGTTCTTATATGATAAACAGTTAATTTATGTCTTCATTTCTCTGTTTATTTTCTTTTGATTTTTCTTTCTTCAGGATCTGATGCACCCTCACATGATAATGTACACTGAAAAAGACTTTGGCAGTAAAGGTTCCAGTATCAATGTATTAGGGATTATTTCCAATTTGAAGGATACCGGCTATGGATTAAGGACACAATCCGTAAATGTGACTAGTGGAGTGTAAGTAAGATATTCATTTTAAATTTAATGGGGAATGTTGACGTAGGGGAATAAATACTAGGACATCAGACATTATATTCATTAATGGTTTGAGTGAAAACTCTCTTCGTGTTAAAATGCCAAAGGAAAAAAGATTTCCCTTATGAAACTTTTTATTTTTTATTTTGTACAGCTTCTTGGGTGAATTTTAAATGTTATTAGGAAGATGATCGCAGATGAAACTAGAATCTTAGGCTCACAAAATTGAAAGAGGGCATTAAGGCAACGGAGTCCACCTCTTCTGATCAGTAAAGAAATCTAAATTAAAGCAGCCTCTGAGAATAGATGGCTCTCTAGCTTCCACTTGAATAAATCCAATGAAGGGAAGCCCACTACATCTCTGCCCATCGGTTGTTTGTACACTGGTGAATCGTTCCTAGAACAGGTAGTCTTCGATTTATGACCACAATTGAGGCCAAAATTTCTGTTGCTAAGTGAGACATTTGTTAAGTGAGTTTTGCCTCATTTTACAACCTTTCTTGCCACAGTTGTTAAGTGACTCCCTGCAGTTGATAAGTTAGTAACCTGGTTGTTAAATGAATCTGGCTTCCCTGTTGACTTTGCTTGTCAGAAGGATGCAAAAGGTGATCAGATGACCCTGGGACAATGCAGCGGTCATAAGTATGAACAAGTTGCCAAGCATCTGAATTTTGATCACAATGATCATGGAAATGCGGCAAAGATTGTAACTGTGAAAAATAGTCATAAGTCAGCTTTTTCAGTGCAATAGTAACTTTGAGCAGTCACTAAATGAAGTGTTGTAAGACTTAGGAACTTTTTTCCCCTAACATTCTGTTAGAATCTGTTTCCTTGTAACTTAGTTCCATTATTCCTTATTCTGGAGCTGAACTCCTGTACTTTGCAGCAAAAGAAAATAGGTCTATATAACATTCTTTCAACTATTTGAAGTACACTTAGTCCCTCCTCAGGAGTTTTTCTCAAGACTAAATATGCCCAGCACTCTTAATTTCTCTTTAGTGAACATGTTTCTAGTCCCATTATAATTTCCATTACCCTTCTTTGAATGTCTTTAATTTCTTTGAATCCTTCTTAAAACATGGTGCCCAGAACTCAGCACATAAATGGATGATAAATATCTCACCTATAGAGAATAGACTGGATTTATCCATTCCCATAATTTGAAAATTATACAACTGCTCATGCAGGCTAAAACTAGTTTGCCTTTTTTTACAGCCAGATCACATGGTTGGCGCATATTCAATTTGAAATCAGTTAAGTGTTCCAAGATTTTTTAAAATGAGTGTTTGATTAATATGTTAGTGATCCCATGGCCCTAAGTAAAAACTTTCAGTGCTCTGAAATTCCTCATGTAAGGCACATTTTTGCAATTATATATGTGTAACAGGTTACAAACTTTATTGCTTTCTTCCTTTCAGAGACAAAAGGTATATTGCACTGTTCTGCCACTTTACATAAATATTTAATTCCCTGCAGGAATACATTTGTCATAGTTTGGCAACTATGTCAAAGCACTTTGAAGTTGAAGTGCTTGGCAACATAAACAAATGTCCTTGTCCTGATTCAGGAGTGGTGATTAACACAGAATCCTAATCCTACTCAGATTAGTCTTCTATACTGAGTTCTCATGAATGAAATCAAAGCAAGGGAAGAACTTGTATTCACCACTGACATCTATTATTGGGGCGTTCCTATGGAATATATCCCAACTCAGAATTTTCTGGGATTTCCCCAACTTTTCCTTTAAAGGTTTATACCGTACACCATAGGCTGATGTTGAAATTATTACTGACTTCAGACTTCAAACTCACTTTGGGTAACTGACTATGATTTTTAAAAAACCTGGTTGTTCAAATCCCATCAATATAATGTAATTTAAACAAATTAAATTAACTTATTAACAAATAGGTTATTTTAAGTGCAAAAGTTCCTCTGTCCTTCTAGGTATGGACAGAAACAAGCATAAAGAAGGGATCAAATCAACTATAATCTGAAGAAAGTGCTATTCTAGCTTCTTCATGTTTTCTTTCTCTTAACTATATACAAACTATTAAAGTCCTACAGTTAAATACAGGGGAAAAAACCTCACTTGAATTTTATCAGGAGCTAAAATGGATTATAAATTAGCATACAAGCAGTATTATTTTACTTAACAAACTGTGCCCTGTGTCTGGCCAGATACTGAGATTTGACTTTCTCTCTGCAAATCCCTCTGAGATCCTGAGTGTGTCTTTTCATCCCTCTGTGAGGACCATATTTAAAACCATACGTAGTATTTAAACAATTTAAAGGACACTCAAAATGTTTTTTCCTGCTTCAATAGCAGTTCAAAAAAGCAGGATACAGTACTGTACTTGTTCCTGTTGAGAAAGCACAGATTAAGGGAAGGAGGAGGAAAATTGTAATTGGCACAAATCACGCAATACATTTTCATGATAGTCTTATTACAGAATGGAGAAACCATTATTCTTTATTTAGATTCTCAGCATAACACCCATATTCATGTTTTCAATTATGCATTAATGCAATAGGAGTAGCATGTTGTTTGTAGAATGAAAAGCCTGATATTTTTGAGAACCATCCAGGCCTGGACTGTTTTCAAAACTTTGAGTTCAGCTTCAAGTGCAAACACGCCTGGTTAGACTTAGTGGTTAACATGTTGTTCAGACCTTGTCACTTTGGCCAAGCAATATACTGCTATGTCTGGGTTTATATATCGGAATAAACCTTAACCAATTAATTACCAGGTAGTTAAACAACATTCATAAGAATAAACATAAAATAAGAGACAGGAGTGGCCAAAGCAAATAATAGTCACTTTCATAGTATCTCATGACATTTTGAGGTAACACTTGGAACATTGGGGCTGAATGCAATGTACAAAAACTAAAGGAACCTATAAGTAATTTCACATGTGTTCAATGAAAAACATTTTAACTTCATTATTAACATGTCACTCCTGAAACTGAATTGAGTTCAATAGGAGATACTCCTAGAGGAAGTAGAATTGTGTTTTCAAATTGCATAATAATAGGAAAAAGTATAAAAGTGTTATATGAATGGCAAACTCTGAACAAAGCAGTTTCCTACAAATCCTGCATAGAAATAGACATTGAGTCCTTTAAAAAAATCGTAAGTTATTTGTTAAGTGGACTGAAAAAAATTATGCAGAGGCAAACCATGTTCCCTAAAAAAAGCTATGTATACAACTATGTCATACTGTTCTTTTATTCTTTTCTGTCCTTAATATATATAAATGTAAAGTTCCACTAAAAATATTTTATATAATTAATATAATAAAATATATTTCATATTCTTTTAGGTGGGTGGCTTATGAAAACCCTGACTTTACAGGAGAACAATATATTCTTGATAAAGGAATGTACCCCAGCTATGAAGCTTGGGGGGCAAAGAATAATAAGATATCTTCAGTTCAACCTGTACTTTTGGTAAGAAGATTACTCTTTTTGAAAAAAACAAAAGTTTTAAAAATGTTTTTCCTCACTCATAAAATATTATATTTTTTCTGGTGTCATTTTTCTTATTTATTGTTCTCTGTATTTTTTTAGGATATCATCAATGATCATGTGGGAAAATTTAAGGTAAAATAATCAAATATTTTTCATAGGCAATATGGAATGGAAGCCGAGTCAGATGTATAGTGTCTTAAGAAAAGTTAAGAATTGGGATGTGGGGAGAGTTGCTGAGGGAATAGTTTGCAGAGTATAAAGATAATCCAGGAAAGAACAGCAAAAAAAAAAGAAAAAAAAGACTGCATATCTGAATCTGCCTCATTTGTATCAAGAGACAGAGATTATGTCTGGATGTATTGTTAATCAATATGATCTCTGTTACCTTTAAAGGTCCAGTTATTTTCAGAACCAGAGTTCCAAGGCAGCAGTCAAATACTTGAGGAAGATGTTTCTCAAATTGTGGAATTTCCTGCTAAGTCTTCAAAAGTATTATCTGGCAGGTGAGTGAAAAGTTACTTTGATGTGTTCTAGTCAACAAGCTGTTATGGAAGCACATTTTTGAAAGAGGTACAAAGGGAGGTCATTTAGCCTGGGCTGGATGGATACGTACTTTTATGCTGAAACATGGAACCACTCCAAGTCACTGGGTGTTTATGGGCAGCTACAACTGTACTGAGTTTCCTGTATTAATCAACATTGTTTGCCATAAAAATAAATAAGCCTTACTAGTGCCTTGCATTTGAAGGGAGAAATGTGAGTCAGAGGACTTGTCAGTAACACTTAAACAATCTTCTTTTCTAAGGGTTCTGAGATTGCAGCTCTTGTAAGGTGCTCCTGATTATATTTCTTCCCACAAATCCAAAGCATTTGCCCCGCTCTGAAGATGAGTTGTCTGTTTGAATTATTTCTTTTACATTTTAGAAAATGTGCCGGTATTATCTTTCAATTAAGTACATAAAGGAAAATGGTTGATGATTTTGTAAATTGTACCATTTCATATTATTGTTCTTAAAAAATCTGATTTCTGTCCCTAATTTTCACCGAAGAAATAATGAATAGACATACCAAATAGTTGCTGCATTTGGCCCATCCGTCTTGTCAGCAAGTTTTCAATTTTGAAATTATTTAAAATCTATTTTATGTTCTTACTTTCTATTTTTTTTCCCCTTGTAGTTGGATTGCATATGATAAAGAAAATTTCTCTGGGAATCAGTATGTGTTAGAAGAAGGAGCCTATCCTGATCTGTCTGCAATGGGTTGCCTACCCCAAACATGCTTGAAATCGTTACAAGTTGTAAATATTGTAAGTTGTGAAAAAGAGTTTTATAGCCAAGTAGATTAGAAAAGGGTGAGGCTTCAAAGTATAGGTGAATGATTTATGTGAGGCGTAGCAGTGAGAGCATATGAGTTATAATCCTAAATAATAACATCTTTGATTCTGGATACTTTTAAGTATTTACAGATTGTTAATTTGTTTAGAAAGTTTATTCTTCTATCACTCCATTAGTCAACAAAAATAATAGTTAACACTTTGATAATCCAGTCTTTTTTTTCAGAGTTGATTTTGCAATTAAAACTTGATACGTTTGTTAATATATGCCTCCCAGAACCTTTTAGGATGATGTGACTTGCAAATAGTGTAAACATAAAAACAAGTAAAAATGTAAAACAAAAACATATCTCACTGGTCTCACTAGCTTGAAGTACAGGTAGTCCTTCGGTTACGACCAGGCAAAAAATTATGTTGCGAAGTGAAACATTTGTTAAATGAGTTTTGCCCCATTTTACGACCTTTCTTGCCATAGTTGTTAAGTGAATCTTTGCAATTGTTAAGTTAGTAACATATGTTGCTAAGTGAAACATTTGTTAAATGAGTGAATCTGGCTTCCCCATTGACTTTGCTTGTCAGAAGGTTGCAAAAGGTGATCACATGACCCTGGGACATAAATATGAACCAGTTGCCAAGTACCTGAATTTTGATCACATGACCATAGGTATGTTGCAGTGGTTGTAAGTGTGAAAACTGGTCATAAGTAACTTTTTTCAGTACTGTTGTACCTTCGAACGGTCACTAACCGAACTGTTGTAAGTCGAGGATCACCATAGACTAATTCAATTTCTAGTACTGGAGTTCAATTAAAGCAAAGTGAAAATATGCAATGAGATCAGTTAGAGAAGAGGAGGAGAAGGTTCTTTGTTTACTAAGTCCTCTGAGTACAGAACTAGAAACCAAACTTCCATCTTCGTGTGATCAGGCTAGAGGCATCATATACCTATAGCTACACCTTCCTGAGTGTATATGTTTGAGATAAAAATAGAAGACAAGATATCCTTGGGTGTTTCAGTCTACTTTACTGCTTTATTATGTAGCACAATCTGAGAAGACATCACTAAGTTGAACTCCATAATGCCATAATGTTTTCTTGGTTACAATATGTTACTAATTGGCTGGAATAATACCGGAAAGAAAAATAAAGAGGTTTCACAAAATTGGGAGAGAAAGATAATTGTGTGGGTATTAAGAGCGATGATAAACATGGGCTGGAATTTCAACATGTTTACGCCCCTCAGTTTTTCTTAGATGAAAGCTTAAGTCAACACGAGTAGAGATAATCCTACTTGAAGAGTGTATTAATTTGTCCCTGGAGAATCCAAACAAGTCTGTTTTGAGTTTGAAAAAAAGGTTGTACCCATTTGAACAGAATAAATTCCACCCCAAAGCAAAGATTACTTTTAGGATTAGGGTAATGTGAACTTGTACTGAAAGGTACTCTTTTTGCTAAATGATTTTAATCTATTTTTATGCAGTTGTTTGGGCATATAAAATGATTTTTTTCGAACAACAATGCATCTGGTATTTATTATAGAATTAAAGGAATGTATAGATAAAGTAAGGCTACATACTGCACTTTTTATCTATGATTATTAAAACAGAAACCAGAATGAAACTATTTATACACTGATGTAAATTAACAAAATGAAAAAAAGGTCTATTTTGCATGGTTTAAGGCAGGAGATACTTGCTATGGAAAGTCAGTTATATAATACATAAAATTAGCTGCTTGCAAATGAAGTTTCAGTGATTCACTAAAGTCCACTAAGAATCACCAAGTCCAAGAAAGCTGCAGAACACCAATTCCAAACACTGAAGGCTTTGTTTGGAAAATTATATGAATTTATTAGTAATTCTTCCTCAGAGAAAGCAAGTCTTTGGGAATTCTAACATTGTGGCACTAGCAATAAAAAACTATAAACGTTCCAGATGCCAACAATTTGCAAGGGAATTCTGGAGACCCAGTTACTGCTGACTCATGAAAATGTCAGCCAAGAATGAAAGGTGTGGTTGTAAGTAATCACCTTGCTTCTCCTCCTTGTTTTCCTCCCACACCTGGAATACCTTTTCAATGAGCAAAGTCCTTTATTCTAGACTTTGCCATCTGGCCAGTTTTATATGATGGAATTATTTGAAAAGGTAAATATTTAAATTGTTTAGGAGAACAGAAAGCTTTAAAGATGTTGACTTATTCCTAGGGACTGAACAATTCCCAGTAAATAAAGTGGGAAAAGATATAACCATTTATTCTATTCAAAATATATTTTTTCAGTTTGGGGGGAAAAAAGTCGCTCACAGTGTTTCATGTACTGTATATATCACTTTTTCTGTCTAGAATATTAGCACCATAATTCCCTGCTGGCAAAACAATAAATTAAGATTCCCTTTTTTTTTTAAACAGGAACTTTCTGAGCCAGTTATAGCCCTTTTTGAAAAAGAAAACTTCAGAGGAAAGAAATTTGAATTTATTACAGAAATAATAAATCTCCAGTTTCTTGGCTACAATCCTCATATTGCTTCCATTGAAGTCCATGGTGGCATGTAAGTTATAGTTTGAACTTGAACATTTATTATTCGTAGAATTTAAATAGGATTTCCTATGATGCTTCCTTTAATATATCCTGCCAGTGTCTATATAAAAGTGTATATACCTGCCTTTTGGTCAAGCTAGGCACAGACAAATGGCAATTACTGATTTCAGATTTACCCAGGAAACTAAACCAAACAAACTTTTTCTTAGATGTTTATATTACAGAAAATAGCAAAAATATGTTGGTGTTTTAATATAATGTAATTCCAGAAAAATAATACTTAATTTCACACAATTGATATGATTTTTGTCACAGATTTGTTAAAGGTAGATATTATATGCCACTCTCCACCATTCAGGTTATGCCACTTTAGAAAAGTTAAACATACCGGTAGTTTATCTGTGTATTTGAATTTTTTTTTTTAAAGAAAAAAACCTCCATCTTGCTGCCCTAAGGTAGAACCATCTCCATTAAAACTCCTTCAATTGATAGAACAGAAAAAGCTCAATGGACTATTTTATGCATTCTCAAAATCTATTCTAGAAGCGTCTGGATGTCTGCATAATTAATTTGGGGAATCAACTGCAGAAGGAAAAATCTTCTCACCCATCATTGGATTTAGCTCATTCTTAATAAATGCCTGGTTTTTAAGCCAATCTCAAATCATAAACTTAAACCATGCTTCAAGGATTCAGACATAATAGTTATTTAACTGTTAATGTGTGCTCCCACGGATCCTCTGAAAATTACTGTACTGAATCAGTATAAAACTATGTTATTATACAAATGAGGGGAGCTGGAACAAAGAGAGGCTCCCATTTCTTGGTGACACGACCTTGTTTTCTAAGAGCCTATTAAGCATTATGGCTTTATTAGATTCAAACACATGAAATGGCTTTGTTAGACTCAAACATGTGAAATCATTATGTAATACAAAATAGACATAAAAGAGACTTTGAAAGACCTCTTATAGAAAGTCACGGGAAATATACTGACAAGTATAATGATATACTTGAAATTGATTCTAAAATATTCCCCTAATAGATAACTATGAAAATTATATATTTTTTTAAAGGATATTTTAGTGAAAGCGTTATTTTACAAATATAATAATTAGAGATTTTTTTCAGATGGATTATTTATGAACATCATAATTATAAAGGCCGTCAGATTTTACTAACGCCTAAAAAAATATCAAACTGGAAAGAGACAAGTGGCTATCACAAAATTGGTTCCCTGCGACCTTTATTGCAGGTAAGAGAGGTAACTCAGCCCATTTTGGTATGTTAAAAGCTTTTTAATGAAGTTTTTATCATTCTATCATCTTCATTCAACTTCTTTTCCAGTATTATGGGGTGGGTTTATTTTGCTTTAATATTCCACCTGAGTACCATTTAAATCACATGATACAAATCATGTGATTTTTATCTTCTATGAATACTATGAGCTGCAGAAAGTCTTTGGGACTTTTAAATGGTGATTTTCATTCTACCATCCAGTTTTGTTCAAAATTACATCCCTGAATCAAAATGTAAGCATATTTCATATGTAAACACTGAATAAAATCACTAGTTCAGTTTTTCATGCCAATCAATATTATTCTGCTTCTCATTCTGAGGTTTTAGAAATATCATCTATTATTGATACTGACTGCTGAAATCACACATTTCTTGTCCTCAGTGAATTTCTTTTTAATTTAGAAGTTAGGATTTAGTTCAGTTCTCTAATTTTGGGTAGTTCATTTTAAACATAATGTCATGTTTTCTTCTCTTTTACAAAATTTATATGTTCTTGGCCCAATTTTTTTTAATAGGTATGATTACCGTATTTTTCAGAGTATAAGACACACTCCTCCCCCCCTAAAAGAGGCAGATAATTTGGGTGTGTTTTATATTCAGAATGTAGCTTTTTTGAAGCTTTTTTTCAGACCTAATGAGGTGCTAATGATCTTCCCGGCTTTGCAGGCTTTTTTCATTGCTACTCCCTCCGAAGAAGGTTTTCTTTCAGCCCTAAGTCTTTGCAGGCTTTTTTCATTGCTATTCCTCCGAAGAAGCTTTTTTTTCCAGCTCTAACCAGGGGATAAAATAATGTGCTGAAGCTGACCAGACTAAGGATGAATAGTCTGATGAATAACTGGTAGGCAGATTTCCCCCCCTATTTTCCTCCCCAAAAACTAAAGTATGTTTTATACTCAGGTGCGTCTTATACTCCGAAAAATACGGTATTTGCTTAAAATGTCTCAACTATTTAATAGATTTCATTTTACTTCCTTATGGAAAACCTAAATACTTAACATGAAAGTCTTCTTCATAAAAGTTATTTAGACATCAATTTCCATTTAGGAAAAATCATGTTTTCAATGTGTGTATTATCAATCAAGTCTAAGCAATATACAATGTTAATCTGCATGTTGTTTCTAATATGAAATAAAATAATAATGTACAGTAAAATTAATATTCAAAATGTAGTTACAAATGTGTACATACATTTTAGTTATGCTTTCCTTTAATAATATTAACATTAGTTTAAAAGAAAAAAAGGGGGGAATGCTAAATCTTGAAGGTGCTTTGTTACTATTATTAAAGAAAACTAGTTACGTTTCAGAGACAAGTGTACTTCAGACTCAGAAACAAAGAGACCGGAAAATTCATGGCAGCTGATGGTAATATGGATGACTTGAGCCTTCTGAGGATACAAGCTGTGGAAGACAATAAATCTGGAGAGCAGATCTGGGTTTATCAAGATGGATACATCAAGTGTAGGGTAAGGTTCTTTATGAAACATGTCTTGCTGTAGAATACAATTCAGACTTTCCATAAGACAAACAGAAAACAGGTATTGCTTCCCCACAGAAACAAAAGTAATTGAAAGGAGTCCAGCGTTTCTCTTTTTGTTTATTTACTTAGTAAATACAGTCTGTGACCAACAAGCCTCTTTTTATTATTCATCAGCTATTTCTACCATTAGTTTTCATTACAGTTAAGTTTCTTCTTCCTATTAATTATGGCTATAACCAGTCCTTAGCAGGATTGGGAAGAACTAGGCCTTTCTCACAGTGCCTCCAGCCGATGCCTCTCTTTTACCAAGCTAAAAGACTTCAACCTGCGTGGCATGTCATTACTGCCAACCCGCCTTCTTTCTAGATATACGTCTAGATATACTAGCAGAATTGCATTTGGAGAGGCTATGTTGGCAGCAGCTGGACTGGTTCCCCTCTAAAAGTGTTACCTGCTGGGTAAGCAAAGAGGGAAGGAAATGAAAAGTGGCAGAGATTTGGAGGCAATCCCCTTGGCAATGGCAAAGTAATTATCTCAGAAGACTCAGCCATGACCCAAGGGCCTTGGTGCCTGTCTCACTTTGCTTGAGTGCTGCTAATGCCCAATCTACTAGTCCGTTTTCTTCCAAAATAAGATATAATTCTAGTTATGTGGTTCCATAACAATTCCTGAAAAAAATGTATATGTATGTTTTCTGCCCTTCATCGATGTATTTGTTTATATTACTTAGCAGTTGAATCTTAGACTCACCCCTCTATTTCTTGAACATCTATCTTCAAGTACTAGCAAGACGATTAAAAAATATGAGTTAAGGTCTGCTTTGCAACACTGCACATATTTGCAGGAATTAGCTAGAAATGAGGAAGACGACACTACTTGATTCTTGTTTATTTTGCCTTGTCTTCAGCTACATTGATTAGGGTTTTGAGCCTTTCAGAAAGGCAAATTCGATATGTCTGCCATTGCTGACCCATAGCAATTAATAACAAAACAGAATTGTCTGTAAAATTGTAGAAACAGCTTTTGGGAGTAGAAATAATTGTTCAGTTACTAATTTATTTATGCAGTTATTTGTCAGATGACCAAACCAGTTGAACTTCCTGATTCCCAGTTCTTCAGAACACAATTTGAACTTCTTGAATCCAATTACAAACTTCAATCGTACATTGAGGCTTTCTATTTAAATTGCCCGTCAGTTAAATCTGGCCAATTGATCTAGGAGCCGATTTGCAGCCTTCTTCAGTCTTCATGTTTAACAGTGTACAGGCTTGTTAACATCAAATCCAGTCAAGATAGCAAAGTGGCAAGCTATGTATTGATCTCTTGTTTACAGTTGGGTAACATCTCCCAAAGCATCCTTCCAAAGGGAGAGATTTCTCAACGATATTATCATCCTGTGAACCTGTCTCAGAGTGGAAAGGGTTCCTCCTCTGTAAGAGCATGTTTGGACATGGGAAGATGAGGAGCTGTAGCTTACACCAGACTAAAAAAGTGAAGGTGTTAATTTTAATGCCCCACCTAAAACAACATTAAAAGGGTTTTCGGTATTTCTGATATTTGGTAACATTTGTCACATGGCTTTGATTTCTCTACATTTGAGCATATTCTTGCTGGAATTCTTGCAACCAATTCTTGGCTGGATTGGGAAGAGGCCTTTCCTTAGTGTTTAAAACACAACCTTATAGAATCTCCTATTAAAAGAAAAAGAGGCCACTAGGCTGAGAACAAAAACAAACAGGTTTTTCGGTAAGAATAAGCATTATAGTAGCCCCAAAAGCATAGGTTTAAAAAGAAGCTAAGGCCTATTGCTTACTTGCAATTTAATGGTGCTAACCAGCTTGAATTAGTTTATATTAACTGAATTATAAACGTGATATACCAGACCTTGAATTTCACGTAACTGAATATTATGTTTTTAAAATAGTGAATGTTTGCAGCAATCTAGAAAAATATCCATTATTTAAGTAATGATGGAGCTGAAATCTTTAAACACCATATTGAGAACCATTTTGGCATGAATAAATGTCCAAGTAGTAAATAAAAATATCTGCTAATAAAAGAAAATATTTGTAGGTCAGGGTTGATGTGAGGGGTCCTTGGTGCTCTC
>JANHFT010006359.1:155024-170704 GCA_032467955.1 Pseudoxenodon macrops
CATCAGTGCACTGTTTGGATATTGAAACATCTGCAAGAAAACAGCCAAGCTCAGAGAGCACCAAGGACCCCTCAGAAATATCTGCCTTTTATCCAAGCATGTGACCAATTACTTGTGTGATAATGTGAATAGGGCTCTTAACTGATGCTGTTTCCTTGCACAGGGAGCCGAAGACATCTGCCTAACGATTGTAGGAAATTTGATCACTCCTGGTACAAAGCTGGGCCTGGCCCTTCAGCAAAATGATGAAAAGCAAAACTGGAGTTTTAATTCTAATGGCAAGATTTACAGCAAAATGAAACCAAATTTAGTATTAGATATTAAAGGTAAGAACTTTTCCGTGCTAAGTTATGAACTTTATTTGATTAATGAAAATTAATTTTCATATGGTAAATAGCAAAATAGGTTCTTCACATTAGCTCATGTAACAAGTATGATAAAGCTCCATTTATCATCCGGTGTTCAAATAATAACAAGAGTAGTTAGAATAATTCAGTCACCTTGAATTATTTATGGATAATGAAATTAGTATGAATATGAATAATATGAATTATTATTAAACTACAAGCTGGGGTATTTTTTTTAAAAATCAGCAATTATAAAAACAAAAACAAAGCCATAATGGCCTCAAAGAAAAAACACACACACAGTCTTGACTAAAGGGAAGTGTTTAATTAGTATTTTTTGAAATCCAAGAGAATGTTCTAAAATAAAGGGCACTATTGCTTTTTGTTGACTTTCTGGCTTGATTGTACACAAGACTTTTCTTTTAAAATTGCAATGAAGAAAGAGTTTCTAAAGGAGCAGCTTTTGAATCCTTATACCTAACTGATGAAGTGTTCATTTTGTATAGTATTACAAGTAAATAAATGTAAGGAATCAAGTGATAATCCTGTAATCATAATTTACATGAGATTTCTCGGCGGGGGGAGGGGAACTCTTGAGGAAACAATACCTATTGCTAGAAGAGAACAAGTTTATCTTATAGCAAGTCCGATTCATCTAGACGTTGGAATAGATGTGAAAGTACAAAAATCACTCTGTGATTCAGGAATAAATGTAGGATTCGTTTTTTGTATCAAAGCTCCTTTCTACATTGCTGTTTTTGTTATTAATCTAAACAAACATGATATATAGTGACTCCTCAAAGTTTAAAGGACACACCTTAACAGACATAAATTAATATCCTAGTGTACACATTTGCAGCTCATTAGGTAAGTGTGCCCTCTCGAGGACACAAGAGGTAACAATAACAGCATGATCCTGGGTATATTTATTCAGAACAAATCCATCAGTTTCATGGTTTTTAGCCCAGGTGGTTACATATAGGAGTGTAAGAACTAGCTATGTTTCATAGAACCAATCTGCATAACAATACTTTAAGCTTTCATATACGGTACTTAGGGAGATGAAATATGAAATATAAATAAATAAAAATACCATTAGTATTTCAGGAACTATTCCAAGACACTTAATTTTATACCTCATACTTTTATCCACTTATACATTACCAAAATGGCTTCTTGTCAATTAAATTTTTTACAGATAAGCTTGTGGGGAATTTTTAATAAGTAGCATTGATAAGAATTTTTCTTTATATGTTTCCCCCATGAGATACACCAAAATGCTCCTGAAGCTTCTATATGTTTAATATATAAGGAATGGATTTATTTTCAACCATAAGGTACTTCTACCATCTGTCCTGCAAGTACAAGCCAGTTGGCACACATCTATATTTCCAGCTGCAGAAAATAAAACAGGCCCTATCCTTCTTCTTGGATGCAAAAGTGTGCACTTGGCATGCAGCAGAATTAAGTCACTGATTCTCCTAACCAGAAAAAAATTGTAAGAAAAACATTTTCAGATCATAGGTAATTAAAACTGGCAAATATTTGTGTCAGTTCAACCATGATTTGAAGTGTGTAATCTAGAAAAGCTTTAAAGTTAACTTGATGAAGTTGAAGACATTGGGGATCTGGCCAAGATTTCAGTGAGAAACTCTCTGAGATGCTAGTATATCCAGCTTATGATCCATGAGAGAAGATAGGTGGAATGGACATTTAATTTTAAAAAGGTATACCAAAAATTAGCTACAAAATAATATTTTATATACACACAATTCCAGTAGTTCTTTTGACCCATCTATAGAAGTAACTATATTTAACACTGGGAAATGACATTCCTAAGATTCTAAATCTGTTTTCTAAATTTGAAACTCCACCCCCCCACCCTAAACTAAAACTAAAAATATTTGCTTGATAACTAAGCACTGTCTTGTACAGGTAGTTCTTGACCTACAACCATTCATTTAGTGATCATTTGAAGTTACCATGACACTGAAAAATGTATGACTGTTTTTCACATGATTGTTTGCAGTGTCCCATAGTCATGTGATCAAAATTTGAATGCTTGGCAACTGGTTTATGACAGTTGCTGTGTCCTGACGTCATGTGATCACCTTTTGTGAACTTCTGAGAAGCAAAGTCAGTGGGAAGCCAGATTCACTTAACAACCTTGTTACTAATTTGATAACTGCAATGATTCACTTAACAAATGTGGCAAGAAAGGGCAAAATTCCCTTAACAATTGTCTTGCTTAACAACAGAAATATTGGGTTCTATTGTGGTCATAAGTCAAAGACTACATATAAATCATATGTTGGGTTATAATATAAGTACACGATTTAGTGTGTTTTTGAAATACCTTTGCAAAACAAGACAAATGCAGAAGACTTTATATGGCAGCGAATCAGAAGAATGAAATACAATGAAGGTTCTTTGAAGTATTTCTTTTAAAGCAAAGTTATCATCATAGAAAAAAAGGAGCAAATATAGAAATAGGAGTGGAAATCTTAAGATGTCTGAAATGTTCAATCCAAAGATAAATCATCATAATCTGACTTTTTCTTCTTCTCTCTTTTAGGGGGAAAACAATATGATCAAACCCACCTAATCCTCAGTACAGCGAGTGAAGACAGACCAACACAGTGCTGGGAGCCACTGATTATTTAAAAATTGAGATGTAACCCCAATACTTGAGAAGTGAATTAGACAAACGGTGGTTTTCCAACCCGCTTGTTCATTTGAAGAAACAAAACTTGTAATATGCTAACTCCATCACTGCATTCAAGAGTAGAGTTGCCCCTGTATGGATGTCATGTCACCTAATTTCTATTATGTTTGTTAACTCTGCCTTGTTTCATTATTTTGCTCAAGCCCACTGCCCTCCATGCACTGCAGAGGGGCAGACCAAACTAGAAGTGAGGAAGTTACTACCTAAATATGGATCTATAACATGCCTAGAATGGACTCTCTGTTTCAGATTGTCTTTTCCAACTGGGTAGGACACAAGGAAGATGACAGGTTTGGCAAGCTCAGCCATACTTTCCCTTTGCCACCAATACAATTGTCTATGAGTATATGGTATAAATATTCTGGGTTGAAAGGAAATAGTCATAGACTTTTCTGTCCTTTTCTTATTACAAACATGCATCACAAGCAGCTATTTTATATCACTAAGGCTACTAACATTTTAATGTGCAATTCTAAATGTACAAGTAAACTTTTAGTGTTTTGGTGCTTCAAGCTTAGAGCTGAAACTGAATTTACTATTGCACTGGAATATTTTATAGTGAAAACTCATTGCTAACTAGTTCAACGTCATCAAAAAACAAATTAGATATTTTGTAAACTCTAAATCATTTCAGATGATTTTAAAATAAATGAAATTGTGATAGATGAATGCTTTAGCGGCTAACTAACATTTGTTGCTGAGTTTTTCATCTGTTAAAAATGCCAATTATCTGCGTGGCTGCCTTATTTTACATAATTTGCACTTACTATCTCTGTACATGGCAAGTATACTGTTTCTCTATTCTAAAATGAGTTACTTTAAATTGTGTAACAAGCTATATGTGACTTGCGTAGCACAGCAGTTCTTGCTTTTTAATGAATTGCATTAAGAAATGTTCCTTATGTCTTTGCTTTAAATCTTCTCTGATGAAACTCACTACGTGTATTGCACGTTAAGTTTTCTATTTCTGATTCTGTATTCAGGTAATTTCAATATTCACCGTTCAGTTTTTCCTGCTTTACACCCCCTTATTTGCATTCACATTCTTCTAGTACTATACTGATTATTAACATGAAAATGTGGTCTCAAAGTTTGAATTCAGAAAAATCTAACCTGAATATTAGACTACCAAGTAGTTTCTTGAAGAACATTTAATGTTAAAGCTGGCTTTACTCGTGCACAGTTTGTTTCTACAGTAAAACAAACCCTACTTTTAAGATATGTTTATATGTAACTGCTGAATTTCAAAATGTTGAAATTCTGGCAGGTAAAAAATCCCAACAAAAATATTTGTTATATTCTCATCACTAATGACAAAGCTATCCCACACTACTAATGAATGAACAGTGCTCATAAATCCATTTCTTCAGAATGTCTAATCCATCTGCTACATTTTACAAGAGAAATTAGAAATAAAATAACTCCTGCATCAATAGCCCTCACTGTTCTCCCCAGACCTGTAACTATTATTTCTGCTTTCTGCTTCCATGTACACAAACCACTTGAAAAGCAACATTGCCAACAACTATCTTGGAGCATTACCAGATGTTGCTTGAAGCCCATGCAGCAAGCTGAGTGTCCTTCCCTCCTCTCCCCCCTTCCCTCTACACACATACAGTCGATAATACCACACAAAAACCTGCCACAGCAGCAGGAGGTAGTCAGGCCTGGTGCATTGGAAAGTGCCTGGCTATGCCACACTGAGAAATCAGTAGGGGCTCAATTAGCTTCCAACACAGATCTGAAGTCATAACTAGCAATGCCCTTAGGCTGCTCAGTCAAATGTCATGGAAAATCTATAAGGATTTAACAGTGCTGCACTGGTTTGTTTGGAAACCAGTATTGTATTAATTTGCCATTGTTTATTGGGAAATTATAATACTCAATCCAAATGTTAAAATGTTTACTTTGACTCCAATCTGCTGTATAACTGTTTGCAACGATCATGTAGCTGCTATATTTTTCTGGTGACATTTTGAAACTGCTGCTTATATCCTTGATAAAGAAAATATTTTAGGGTGTGGTATTTGCAGAAAATTTCTTTGTGTCCAAACCCTTGTATAAACATATGTATTTTACAAATAAATATTACTCAGATGGAATCTGTTTTGTTGTTGTTGTACAAACATAAGAATTCTGACAAAATGGTCAGGAAACGTCAATGTAGTAGCAATTGCTGCTAGGTAGAATTTCAGCCATTTTCCCTAAAGGTAGTATACATGGTAATCACAATAATGATTAGAAATAGAAAATCCATGGTTCAGATGAGCACGTTTTAATTACCATGGATAACCATCACTGCATTTACACCCACATAAACTATCTGAATAGAAATCCCACCAATGATTAGATCAACAGGATAGATAGACCAACCAAACCAAACATATATTTGCCTGTGTATATGTACAGAGTAACTAATATTCATAGAACCAGGAGACTAATATACCTACATTATATCTATGTAAAGCTACCAACATTTTCACCCTCACATAACTGATCCAATGCAGCCATTGTACAAATACTAAGTAACTTCTAAAGTTCCCCTACAACTTCATACTAATGCATGCTAAAGAATCAATTTTTTAAACATTTCTCCACCCACTCCCCACTATTATTGAATAACAATAAGAAACTACACAAAAACATTCTGTGAGTTTCAGTTGGAAAATGTTAAAAGAGGCTAATATGAAAGTAATATACTATCAAATAGTATGTTCATGTTTTGAAGTAGGAATTCTTACAAATGGCTAACATTATTTGTAGCACAGAAATTTCTAAAGAAAGTAATAATTCTTACACAGAAACAGAAACCAAGATTTCAATACATTTTATTAATTACATTGATCACTGTTTTGCCACGTGCATGCCCTCTTTCCATCTTCTGAAAGGCCATGGGAACATCAGGAAATTCAAAGACTTGGTCAATAACTGGATGTATCTACACGAAAGAAAAATACTGTTATTTAAAACTGCCACCAATTTCAGTGTGTCTGTAATTGATATGTAACGCCTGCCTGTCTCACGGAGGTGTCACTGAAACTTTCAAAAGCATTTCAACAGAACTCTAGCAATGAAACAAATTCTCAGATGATTGATTGCTTATCTATTGTTGCACATGAAACTAATTATGAAAGCAATACTGTAAATGATGTGACAAAGTATATAAGCGACAAAACCTAAATATACTTTCAATACCCTCCCACCAGTTTTAACGAAGTTCTTTACTGGGAATATGTTATCCAAACAACCACATGTTTTATGGAATAAATGCTGAGCAACTATTCACCCCCAACCCGCCACATACATACAAACACATTAGAATTAATTATCATCATATTTTTGCAGGTATGATTTTTTTTTACCCTAAATGAAGCAAATAAAAACTGATGACAGAGGGGGCAAATACAAGATGCCATCTCTTGCCAGGAAAAGGTTCTTCATAAAAATCATCTCATAGTTAGTTCAATGTCTACTTACTAGGGAAGAACTATTTCAAGAGTGATTTCATTCAGTATAATGAATTACTTTTTCATTCCTTGTTTATAACAGAGCTAGTCATTAAAATACCCAGAAAATACTATACAAAAAGAGTTGAAAAAAGAACAGCTAAAAGATTGAAGAAGCCACTATGGTTTCTAATTTCTAAGGTCCTATCTTATTTTTACACATAAAAAGAACTTGTGAAATACTTAAATGTTCAAGTTAGTGAATTCTATAAAATAACTCAGGATTTTATCCTGCATCATTTTCTTTTGTAAGCTACACTATCATATTACTAATGTGTAATATTACATGCAATGTGGTTTTTAAAAATATGTAATTCTCAGGATTGCTCTCTAGAGGGCACAATTTTACTACACGATGCACACAACTTTTTTTTTTTAAAGAAGCAAGTTGCTTTCAGCTTAAATAGATTTTTGTTCAAGGCTATAGCAAACTACTCCCCTGTGTTAGTATTATTGCAGACCACTATCTAATTGGGTTGCTGGCCTTCAGCATTGACAGGAAGTGTCATGACGGCTGGGACTGATGAGCACAGCACTTTGGTACATTAAGCCCTTTATCTGGTTGGTTGATCCAGACTCATTGTTTCAATAAACCTGAAAAGGGCTGATCGTGTAACCTAGTATAATATGTCATTCACTGTTTACTCCAAACAGCCTGACTAAGACAAATATTTCTTTCGGTACACACAACCATGCAAGTCAGCAGGTGGTGATGTGACAGTAAAAGGAGATTAGCAAGACAATGAAAACACTATCTTTGTGTTACATTTACACACCATTCAAAAGAGACCAAAAAAAAAAAAAACTAAGAAGAAAACAAAAAGGTCAGAACACATCCTCTTCAACAGCCAACCCCCAGATAAGCAGAGATTAACACCAGACAAATAATTAAACAGAAAACAATAGCCTAATCAAAGGACTACTCAGGTGACATACAAGCAGACAAACAATCAAGTAAGCAGAAGATAGCCTAATCGAGGAACTACCAAGGAGAAAACCATACTGCCACCAACAGTGGCTGAGGAAAATTATTATATATAATTATTATATATAAAGTGAATACTAGATTCACTAGCATGATCATGTTACCTAATCAGGTAATGAAATTTCTGCAAACAATTGACCAAACATGGGAAGGACCAAGGCCTCCGCAGCAGAAAAGGGTTGTACAAAGAACTATTACTGAATTCTGACTCCACATTTGTCCATTATTGGTTCATCGTTCATTAGTGTAGTCATTCTATATATTAATAGCAAACTGAATTCTTGTATTGGTCATGCTCTAGGAAAAGTAGCCGTGTCCTTATGTAGAAAGATTATCGGGAGTCGCCAAGAAAAGCTTGTTTTGTTCACCCACAAATATGGAGAAAATAAATCAAGATTTTAAAAGAACAGGAGGGCAATCAAAATAGACTCTTGAAACAGAAACCTTGTTTGGTTGGACTACTGAACAAGAATAATGTATCCTGTATTTGTGGCAGGGTACAACTGTACTTTTATACTCCGGGTTCTACTGACACATATTGATAAACTAAAGGAAAATGTCCGTCCACAGTCAAGATAGTATACCTTCCACTGATACTGTGGGGCTCAAGGAAAGCAGGAAGTTAGCAGGATTTCTATCAGAGAAAATACTGTTAAGAGAGTTTTGTAGTGCTTCTTTTGGAGATTAAGAGTGTTGGAAGAAATGCCCATCTGGGTTCAGTTCCAAGTGGGACTCAAAACACTGGAAACATGGAGACTGCTTGGTTTAATGGTGGACAAGGCCTCATGGTTTGAGGTCCTTGGCAAAATAAGCACATGGGTGAGAGAGAGAGAGAGAGATTTATATCCTTTCTTGGGCACCGCCTTGAAGCTTCCTGTTCCTGTGTAAGAAATGTATTCTGATTGGTTGTCAGGCTCCCATGGGGCCATACAGGGGTAACTTTGTAGTGAGTCTCAAGCTTGGTTGAATCTTGCTGGGTGATGTAATCTCCCCAGGTGCCATGTGGTGAATTCTGTTGCTAAATGGGTAGCGGGCTAATTCTATCATGACCATGTCTTTTGTGTTGTAGATAAGCTGGCCCAGCAAAGGCGGGGATTGCTTTCCAAGAGTATGTTTCTCTTTTTCTCATCCAGGGCAGTATAATATTCTGTTTTAATATTTCTATTTTTAATATTTAATATTTCTTAGAATATTTCATTCTTCTAAGAGAGGAGTGGGTGCTAACTTCCTATAAGAGCATATCTTCCCCCCAGTTCCAGCACTGTTCTTCAGACTCTAGGATCTCCTTCCTGTCCCCTCCAGTTGCCATCTTTCCCAATTAATGAAGTACTGCCTTTGCTTATCCTTGGTCACGTGCCATCTTGGATTTTTCTTTTCCTTGCCGTAGAATGAGGACATGTGAAACTCCTGATAACTCTTATTTCTGATGTTGGAGAGAACACTGACAAACCCAAGCAAACAGGTTTTATGGCAACACAAAAATCAATGATTTCTTCACAGCTAAGACTGTTTGCAAACAGCCAAAATGATGCCTGTCTGCATGGACATCACCAGATGACGTGCATAAAAATCAAATTGACCCTATTATTGCACCAAAGACAGGGTGAGGTGCTGATGATAGAACAGATCACAAACTGCTAAACTACAAGTTCCACTCCAAACTAAAGAAGAGGAAAGCCAACCAGTTTCCACAATACAACTTTGAGCATTACCCACCATTTTTAGGGAGACCATCAAGAATTATTTAGATGTGCTGAATCTGAGAAAGTGTGGATCGGATGTAAAGTTTCCATGGCTTATTCTGATATCCAGTTTGTTTTCTAGTTAATTAAGATGCAAAAACAGGGTACAAAGATGAAAAACTAGAAAACAAACTGGATATCAGAATAAGCCATGGAAACTGCCTAAAGAGAAGGCATTAAATTTTCCTACTTCAAGCACCTTATGCAAAGACCTAGCTTTCTGGAGATGGGTCTAATGCTGGCGAAAGGTGAAAAGAAGAGGTCAACCAGCAGCAAAATGAATAAACTCAGTTATACAGTAGTGGCCCTGGGCTTATACCATTGGAATACCTGAAAGATTCGGTTAGGTTAGGTACAGATTGCTATGAAGAAAAGACCATTTATGTGGTCTTAATGGCACATAATAAATACAAAAAATGCACTGTGCATTTGGATGGGAAAGTCGGTTGCCCAGACAATATGTATAAAAACATCCTTTAATGAAACTCAAATTACTGAGGAAATTACTGACTTCAAAAGCCACCTCCTTTTACCTCATGTCGTTATCCTTGGTTGCCCTGCAAATCAACATTTGATTTGAGTTCTGTCACAGAAGGAAACATAAAACTATTCTTAAAAATAACAGTGGATATATAACCCCATTGTAATGGGAACTCTGGTTTCATCCTGGTTCTTTGGCTTTCTTACTCCCTTCTCCCTCTTGATGGAGCCAGTGTCACATTGCAGCTTCCCTAATGAAAAAAACTGGAGGGCAGTCTTTTAAGGTTGTCCCTCAGAGCAACAGCTGGTCTTCTGAACAAATAACAGAAAGCACATAGAACACATGGCCACATAATATTAGACTACACTTTCTCATCCAAAACATAGGGAATATGATGCACCAGCTACTTAGGCACAAACATCAATATAGTTTACCAATATTATGTATTTATGTTGAGATATATTCTCCTTTTCAGCCCTAACTATTCAACTTATTTTTGCTGCCTTTTAAACATTCAGGGATCTCACCACATTGGTGGGTAAATTCTGCAATCAGGTGCTGCCACAAAAAAGCCTTGTTACATGTTTCCTCCAAACAATTCCCAAGGACAATCAGTATACATGTATGCTGCAGTCTGAAGAAAAAATTGTCAGGCTTCCCTATTTAATTTGCAATTCCTTGAGTTCAACAACATACCAAAATAGAAATAAGAATATATATTGTATAACTGAATTTTAAAAGTTGGCCATCGATGTATAGTATGGCTTTATTATACTATACTATATTAGTTGATTAATTATCTCAGCTGCTGCTTGTATTCATTTTTGGAGATTGTTTTTACTGTTTCATTATTATTTACCTATTTTAATTGTTTATAATTCTAGAACTGTTAAGTCACCCAGACATTTGGGTTGAGCTGGGCGGCTATAGAAATTGATTGAATGAATAATCCAATATTTATTTATTTAGCTTATGGCAAAAATGTTAAAAAGCACATTGCAATTACATTCTCAATGAACAAATATGAAACTATTCACTGTACAATGGTTATATGGCCTACACATTGGCATTTGAGCATAGATCTTTTTTAACAATTATATTTTATTGTGTTTTACTAATCTAGGTGACATGTTAATATATATTGCTAGATCTTATATTTAATATTAAATAAATAAATATTTACTCTATAAATATTATATAAATATACATGTAAGTATATATAAACAAACAAATAAAGATCATTCTGCAGATAAGGAAGTATAAAATTGTACAACATTAAAAACTGTCCTTTGTGAAGACAACAAACAAAAGATTAAGCAAACAACTTTTATTCTTTGTTATTCTTCAGACAAAAGAAAGCTAGCCATCCACAAACATGCCAACCACATTTAATAGTAAGAGCATTCAGCTGCTCTGGTCTTGCGCAAATGGATGACTTAAAGCCACACCTTTTCTCTTGTTCATATACAAAGGCAATGACAAGATCTTCCCCAACCACAAAAAAAATGTGACACACTCATTTGGCCAAATTCTATCTGTAATATTTCCTGGTTCACTCCCAGCCATGGACAGTTTGCTGGTTTTGCTTGAAAAGACCTACTTAGGTCCATGAAATATGTCATTCTATAAATAATAAGAATCCATTGGATTCTTTTTTCACTTTGTAACAGGAAACGTTGTTAGATCTGCAAGTTTATACATAACAGGAAACAATCTTGAAGATGCATTATACAATCCACAGCAATAGCAAATGAATCGCTTATTGAGAATTTTACCTGTACAATGATCACACTATGACATCTTTACTAAACAAACATTCAGCTTAATTTGCATTTGGGAAATAAGAGTAGGCACTAATTTTACAAGGTCATTCTAAGGACCTCAGCTAGATAATATATGCAAAGTATTGTGAAATATAGCATGAACAGTATAATTCTATTCTTATCACGCAAGCTGATTAACAGGAATTATCAAAACTAAAGAGTTGGCAAGGGGGAAGGAAAGGGCATAGAGAATAGCCCTGAAAGACAAGAGCATTGTGATCAAAACCTAAAGCAACCAAATCACTGTGAACATACAATATGAATTTGTTAAGCATGCAAACAACCACAATGTACACCGAGCTCCCAGCAAAGCATTGGTAGCTTGCTGATTAAAAGCAGAATCTCAGCTTATATACCTTTGTCCCTCACTAGTTTCAAAGACAAAAAGAAAAAAGAAAGGAAAAAGCAGACACAATGTAAATTGCAGCATGGCATTGGAATGTGTTAGATAAACCCATCTGGGTGACTTTATCATTATCAACTCTTGCTAGGTCAGTGTGCTAAGTATAGTATCTTTAAGGTATGGGTTTATTGAGTCAATAGTTCCTGTCTGGTTTCCCCCCCCCATTCCCATGACCACTCAGGCAATGAAGCTTGTTGTAAATGTTTTCTTAACAGAGCACTTTAAGATGGTGTGGTGATATATGGTGTGGGGGGGGGCATCTTATAGGATTGGCAATTAATGCAGCTCACGTGTTATGCGCGGGGTGGGGGATATCTTATGCCACTACAAGAGAAAAAGCTACTACCAAGGCAACAGTCAGATATTTGGGCTTGAATCCAAATCAAGAAAATAACTTGAGAACATATCTCAGAGTTGCTTTAGATACACAGATAGTAGATACATATAGATAATAGATGATAGATAGACAGATAGATAGACAGACAGACGGACGGACGGACAGAGAGAAATAGATGACAGATATAAGAGAGGAAGAGAAAGGAAGAGAGAGGGAGGAAAGAGAGAGAGGCAGGGAGGGAAGGAGAGAGAGGGAGGGTAGAATAGCTGTTACAATAAAAACTGTCCTGACTTTTATGTGTTGGTTTCTTTACCTGATCTACTGCCAGGTCCAAAACTAAGAATGATTGGTTTTCTTCCAATAAATAGGGTTACTTTTGCCATGACATTAATTAGTTTCATTTAATTCAATACACTTCTTTGAATATGCTTTGCCTATTGTTTTTCTGAAGTATTCAATAATAAAGGAAAAGAGAAGAATAGTTCAAGGGGGAAAAGAGAAACTCAATTGCTCCCTCCACCATGCAAAAATAACTCCTAACCTGGGATAAAATTAAAAACCAAAGCCTACATAAGTGAAGGCTTTCCCGATGTATTTTATTTTATCCGGTTTGCATGCATTAATGCTCTTGAACTCTTTCTGACATCAAGATGAAGGAGTTAACCTCAAGGGAACTAAAAAACTAGAGGATCACACTCTGCCAATTACATCTTTTCTGGTAATGTAGTATGAAAAATAAAACAACTACCCCACCACTAGGAATATTCAGCAGAAAGTGCACTTGCTGGCAAGTTGGTTTCTTGCTAAATTTAGCATAAAAGCTTGAACCAAAACATCATGGGTTCATCAAATAGCAAAAAGTGAAATAGCCAGGTTAGACATACCTTTCCTGAATTAACAAGAGTTGCAATCTCATCCAGATAAGGACCATTTGATGCAAAAAATGACCATCGGTAATGGATCCCATTATAAAGATGCTGTGAAGGAAAGAAACAAAATTAAGCACCAAAAAGTAAGCAAAACTGCATAACCTTCCACAAACATTTTCGTGAGCTTGTCACTTACATAAGCAAAGCGGGAAGGGAAAGCAGAAATACTTCTTTTTTCCTAACTGACCTTCAAAACCTTTGCACCAATAGTGATGCCTGTCCGTAGCATGCCGTCAGCTATGCCAAGTCTGTCCATGTTCACTAAAAAGGGTGTCACCAAAGACACATATCTGGCCCCTGACCATTTTCTGAGAAGGTTAGGAGCCCAGTTTTCAGTAGATCCACCAACATTATCTAGGATGAAATCAAACCTAAAAAAAACAAAAAACAAAAAACCGCATGCACCGATTGATTTTCAAAAAGTGAGTGATTCAACATGACATTACTTTCCCTCAAAAGGAAACAATAGCATAAAACCATCCTAGAAATAAATGTCATTCCTATAAGATATTTTAAAAAGGCCAGGAAGCAATTGTTTTTGAGCAGGGGTGGACAACCATGGAGACTTTATGAACTGTGAACCTTCAGAATTCTTGAGCCTGGCTTAGGAATTCTGGGAGTTGAAATCCACAGGTCATAAACTTGTAATGGTTGCCCACTCCTGTCTTAGAGATAGGGGCTGTCTGAAAATAAATTTCTACTTTGTGGAAAATAGCCATGTTGATTTGCAAGGTACCAGAAAGTAAACATCTTCAAAGAAAAAACAAGAAAGTCCAGTTGCCTCCTGAAAAAGCACCTTTAGGACAAGCATGACCTGGATGACTGAGAATCTCTACAGACTTTCACAAAGTAAACAACCAACTCGCCATTCGGAAAGTTTTTGCCAAGCACACAATTTAAGTACATACATGGGTAATTTTTTGAGCTGCTCTTCCACATTTCCCGATTTATAATCAATTACGTCATCGGCTCCAAGACGTTTTACCACTTCGCTGGCATCCTCAGAACAAACTGCAGTGACGTGACCATTCCAAGCTTTCATTAACTAAGAGAGAAGGCAAAAAAGGAAATCTACAACCACATGCACAACAATTATTCCACTCACTTGCTGTGAATGCTACACAACTTCCCTGGTTCTAAGTCAAGTTTACATCAAGGGCTGTTTTGTTTTTGAAATGCTGTAGGGATATTTGGCAGCGTTGCATTTTCCAGTTTTTCATCCTTAACATTTCACCCACCACACATCAGAATGGCAGAATAGGGAAGACTTACCGTATTTTTTGGACTATAAGACGCACTGGTGTATAAGACGCACCAAGATTTCAAAGAGGTAAGTAAGAAAAAAAAGTTTTTGTCCTCCCCTGTCCCAGGAGCACTCTGCAGGCCTCCAAAACCCTCTGTGCACCCTGTTTTTTTGCAAAAAGGGAAGCCTGCAAAGTGCTTCTGTGGGTTGGGGGATGGCAAAAATGATTCTGTTTTTGCAAAAAAACGGATCGTTTGCCCGTTTTTCGTAAAAATGAGGGAGTTTTTGCCTTCCCCCAGCCCACAGAAGCACTCTGCAAGCCCTGGAATGCAGGGGCGGAGGTTCAGGAGGCCAAAAATGGCTGTATACAGTGTATAAGATGCACCAATATTTCCACCCTCTGTTAGAGGAGGTGGAAAGGTGTGTCTTATACTCCGAACAATATGGTAATAGATATTCTGGTATTTAGTTTTTCTTAGAATAATATTATTTTAAAAGCCATTATTGGTTCTTCAGAAAGAGTAAATGAGGGAATATAATAAAATGGAAACATAGCATACTGGGTTAAAGGAGTATAGATACATAAATAAATCTATAGATTCAGTCAGCTCAAGTGACCTTTAAACTAGTTTTAAAGGAAATAAACTTTACAATATCAGATTTGTCATAATCTATTACTTTTAGTAATAGTAAGCAAAATTGTAATAGAATTATTACACGACAGGTGGTTTTTTTTGTCTTTAAGTGACTTTTTTGTGTATCTTCATAAAATACAGCTAGAAAATCTAATGCTGGATAAAGATGGACACATAAAAATTACAGATTTTGGACTTTGCAAAGAAGGAATCACAGATGCAGCTACTATGAAAACATTCTGTGGTACTCCGGAATATTTGGCTCCAGAGGTATGTCAGTACTTTATATTTTAAAGTCTTACATTTTCTTTAATCATAAAATGCTTTGGAATGATATTCTTTATATTTTAATACTTGCAGATACTATTACAAAGGGTACTGTATTTATTATATGTTTTGTTTCAGGAATTTTTAAAAGTGTAGTTTATATACTTAATTAAAAGTGTAGTTAAACATTGGCGTATGCATTAGTTTTAATTTACAATTTATGTAGTAGAATCTGTCTGCCATATGAATTGTAAATT
>JANHFT010006359.1:172509-185929 GCA_032467955.1 Pseudoxenodon macrops
CAGTGTATATCATCTGTACTGTTTGCTGTTTGCTGGGAGGCAGAGGCAGGGTTTTTTTCTTGTTTTCCTCCCCAAAAACTAAGTGCGTCTTATACTCCAAAAAATACGGTATTTTGTTTTGGCTATAAACCCCAGCTATCTCTCTTCCCTATCCCTCCCTATCCCTCAGCTCCAGTGTGGCAGCACTGAGACTCCAAGGTTAGGTCAGCTTCAGGGTTGATGCCATGTTTTCGGATCCTTGTGAAGGACCAGCAGGGTTAGGACCAATTTGATTTCCTGCTAAAGTGGAAGAATCCTCCCCACATTTCTTTTTGTCCTGTTTCTTTTGTGGTTAACCATGCCAGCATTTGTTAAGATTTTTAAAAAAACAGTTTTTCCTATGAATCCTCTTTTGTGGGCTGTTTTTCTTTACAAGATGTAGATAGGAACATGTGTATTTTTTCATTCTTCAGCTTTCTACTCAATACATTGTTTTCCATCCCATTTCTTGTTTCTTCCCTGTTTAACCACAGTAAACAAATAATGGTTGGCGGGGGTGGGTGGGAGAGAGAACTTCAGCAACATTCAAAAACAACCAGAGATGTCTGAGTTTTAATTAAAGCCATATCCAAAGCATACCATTCATGAATGTATTTAGGTTGCCTTTGACTTACGTCTATAACAGAGCTTGGAATTTCTATTGGAAGTCATGAAGATTGTAAGTTGAGGAACCTACATGACTGGATACAATTTTACAATCTTTTTTGCAGTGCCCATTAAGCAAATGTCATAATCATTGAGAAAATACTGTGATTGTTAAATGAATCCATGTATTCCTATGGATGTTTTTTGCTGCAAGTCGGCCAAAAATGCCAGAAACTGGCAAAAAAAAAAAGGGGGGGGTGTCATAAGTTATGGTCATGTGACCAAGGAACACTGCAACTAGCCATAAAGGTGAGCCGGTTGCCAAGCACCCAAAATGTGACTCTGGGGCCATGTGCAGCTGTGGGAACTCCAGGACCAGGTCATAAGTACCCTGTTTCCCTGAAAATAAGACCTCCCCAGATAATAAGCCCAAATCAGGCTTTTGAGCGCATGCATTAAAATAAGCCGTCCCCCGAAAATAAGCCCCCCAAAACACAGTAGCAGCCATGAGGTGACCACGCTCACTGCCTCCTGTACCTCAAAAATAATAAGACCTCCCCAAAAATAAGGCCAAACACTTATTTTGGGGGTCAAAAGAAAATAAGACCCTGTCTTATTTTCGGGGGAACACGGTATATATCGAAGTGCCATTGCTATTTTTAAAAATTTACAAATGCAATTGCATTTGTGCATATGTGTACTTCATTTGAAAATAAAACTTTGTTGACTTACCTCATTTCCACTTGCTAGAACAAACTCTGACAAGGTACCTTGTTTCCAAGGTGGAATTGCTGCCCATACCTGGAAAATAAAGAATCTGAAATATTTTGCTTTTACAAAATAACCCAATTTTTGGATCTGCAATAGGTGGTGTATGTAAAGCAAGCAGATACTTAAAATTCATATTCCTACATGGTAGTGTATTACACACAGAATGTCCAACTCATTCCATTCTGGAAAACCTTTAAGCAGGTTTTTTATTCCCATAAAATAACAATAAAAGAGAAAAATACTCACACTTACAATCTTAAATGAAACATCTCTGTTGAAGTCATTGGTTTCTACACTAATGATTTGTAAATCCACTCAAAATACTAATGATTTTTTTGTTATTAGCCAGGACTGAGGAACTTTTCTTGGGTGAGAAAATTCTGAAAGTGCTAATATACTGCCAGCTGAATTTAAGAAGCAACACAATGCGGCAACTAAAAAGATAAAATCCAAACTTCAGATGCATTAGCAGAATGATAGAATCCAGACTCCTGTATAGGAGGTAATAGACTCACTGTACTCTGCACTTGTTGAATCATACATGGAAAGCTATGTCCAATTTTTGGGCCCCATTCTTTAACAAGGATTTTTAACAGGTTTTAACAAGTTCAGAACAAAGTTATCGGGATAAAAAAAGACACAAGGAAAATATTACATGTAGTCCTTCACTTTTGACCACAATGGAGCCCAAACTTTTTGCTGCTAAGCAGAACAGTTGTTAAATGAATTTTGCCCCATTTTGCGATCTTTCTTGCCACAGTTGTTAAGTGAATCATCGCAGTTGTTAAATTAGCAACACGGTTGCTAAGTGAATCTGACTTCCCCGTTGATTTTGCTTGTTAGAAGGTTGTGAAAGGGGATCACATGGCCCCAGGATCCTGCAACTATCATAAGTACATGCCAGTTGCCAAGTGTCTGAATTTTGATGACGTGACCCTGGGGATGCTGCAAAGTTGTGGAAAAACAGTCACACGTCACTTTTTTCAGTGTTTTTTAAAAAACTTTGAACAGTCGCTAAATGAACGGTGGTTAAGTCAAGAAGTACATGTATAGCAGTCTATGGCTATGGCTATTACATGCAGGTGGGATCAGATCTGATTTTTGTTGAAACCATGGGCAAAACAAGGCTGAAATTAAAAAGATTCAGGTTGTGTATTACGAGGAACATCATGACAATGAGAGGAGTGAAGAAGTGAAACTATCTGCCTATTAGAGTGGTTGATTCCCCTCACTGGAGGTTTTCAATGGGAGCTGGATAATCTGCCATGGTGATTTGAAGGTTCCTGTATAAAACAGGAAGAAGGATTAGGATCCTTTCCACTCATACAATCTATAATTCCATGAATCTCACCGGCTCAAGGTTGACTCAGCCTTCCAAAGTCGGTAAAAAGAAGAGCCAGATTGTTGGGGGCAACATGTTGTTTCTGTAAACCTCTTAGATAGGGCTGTAAAAGCCCTGTGAAGCGGTATATAAGTCTACGTGCTATTGCTATTCTATTTCAAACTTCCATTACCTCATCTCCGGGTTTGAAGTAGCAAACACTAGGTCCACATTCCATAACAACCCCGGAAACATCTCGACCTAGAATTAGAGGAAATTCATTGCCTTTTTCTGAAACGTGCAGTGGATCCCGTTTCACTCTTAGAGCACAAGCTCCATAGCCATCTATTAAAAGAAATGGAAAAACAGGAATCAAATTGTTGAGCCTTTATTTAGATTTACATACTATTTTTCCTCACTATTTGCTTATACTATTCCCTTACTTTATTCATTCCAAACTGAAGGTTCCCATTTTACAGACTGAAAACTGACACTGAGATAGGCATCAGCTTAGCGTCTCAGCCACAATATAAATAGATGTAATCCAGTATCCAGTTTGGCTTTTTTAAACAACAAAAAGTGTATTTATTTGTTTCTTTAAAACTGCAGTCCCATCAGCATGTCCCAAAGGATTGCCAGAGCATCCCAGAGCAATATAAAAGTTAGATTTGTTTGAATTCAGTTTAGTATATACTGAAGTTTTAAATTGTGTACATGTAAACATGAGTCTCGTTAATATAAGATAACATTAAAACTGTTATGTTTGCTGGTGCTTCATATTCACATTCCCACTTTTACATTTACTCTTAAATATCATAAGCCAATGTGAAAACAGAAGGGGAATCTTCCCAGCAAGGCTCAGCGTTTCCTAATAGGATGATCTGACTGCAAGAGAAAATAAGGTCACACTTCCTTGTAAGTGGTGAAATGAAACAGGACAAAAAGGAATGAGCAAAGTCAAAGAGCAGATGTCAATGGAGATAATTCTACGCTCATTTAGACTGGATTAAAACAAAATTAAGTTAATGGAAATGTTTAAGCGGGCCCAGTTAAGGTTACAGTGCAAGAATCTAAGCCTATTCTTATTAAATGTCACTTGCATTCCATGAAAATTAATAGGTTACCAACAATATTCACTCTGTAGATAACATTAGGCTACTGTTTCAACACATTTCAGAGACTTAACTCTAAAGAAGCTCAAGGCACAATCTATTTATGAAAATCTCTAAGGCAGAACTATTGTATCTTGGCTGCAAAAATTTAGCAGCCAGTAGAAGGTAGCAAAGAAATATAGACATTTTGATTTGCTGTCATCTAGTACTTGTTTAATTTTTTTACAATCCCAATCAGCTAATTCTTGTTTAAGATGACAAGAGAATTCTGTATTAATCAGCTTTTCTATAACTTTTTTCTACTACACAAATTCATACGATATTAATAGTAAAATAGAAACACCCAGCACAAAACTGATTATTAGAGCAGTTACCTGCCCACTGCAATGTTCCACAAGCCCATCTTAGAGTTTGTTTTTATTAAAAAAAAGATAATTAACATCATACTCCAGCAGTACTGAAATAAAAGTAGAGAAATCATCCATAAGATTTATTTTTGTGAGTTTGGAGTACTTTTAGTTAGTTCACTGATGTTCACATCTATCTGTCTTTCTACATCTATATCTATAATATGCAATTCATAACATCTACTTACTTCGCATGTTAACATCTATGGGATTTAAACTTGCAGCGTGAACTTTAATAACAACTTCATTAGGGAGGCGAATTGCAGGAAATGTCATATTACTTGTGAGTCGGAGTACATCGTTTTTCCCATAGCGATCAATCACCCAGGAAGGCATTGTTGAGCATCTTTGACAGGAAACGTGGAACTTTCTACTCAGCGGTTGTAGATTCAAACTGTTCCTCAATCCAGCCAGGCTAAAACAGCCCAACAATTTAGAACATACTTTCCTGCTAAGTGTGTGTCCCCTTAGTAACATGATTGCAAAAGGCAATAGAAATGTTAAGCCTTTTTTGGTTGCTTTGAAAAACGCTTCTAATAAATTAGAAAAGTGTTAATCCTTATTTTAAAATTATCATTTTGTTCCTTTATAATTTTTGAAAAATATGCCCCCGTTTCTCTTTTCTCACAAGACAAGAAAAAAACGTGCAGGAGAAAAGACAGAAATAGCTTTCATTGATTCTCCAGGTTGCTGAACAAAAAGAATGCTAAAGTTGACAGGAAGTAAAGGTATTTTTTCTTTCCAGTTCCAGAATGCAACACCCATGCACCAAGTCCTCAAGGCAATTGACACTAATCTCTTCCACCAGCAGAAAAACGGCCGCAAATATTACAATATTTCTCTGCACCCTTCCACAATGTTCTTCCTATGACTTTTCAAGTCGCGCAAAGATCTAACCGTCTTAATCCCAAATCTCCTGCAGGACCAGCGCTTGATACCCCCGGTCACCTAAATCCTATGCACGCACACAGGCACAGATTGACAGGTTCCGTCTGGACCAATACAAACCCAGCATGCTTTGATGCTGTGAGCGCTGAGCCAATCAGCGATCTCAATGTTACAAGTGCTTACCAACATGGATGCCCCCATAGGTGCCTTCCTGCAGTATCAATAACAGAAGTTCGTACAGCTAGTAAGGTCTGCGGGTCCCTCGGAATCTTCCATTCCGGGATGCCGGGCAAAATGCTGCGCGCCTCGCTCCAAGAGGTGCGTCGTCGTCGTTGTGTTTTGGCTGCTCCGGGAGTTATTTCTGTCTCTAAATCTGGGTTCTCCTTCTGCATTTGGGGGAGACGCTTGATGTTCCAAGTATAATTGTCATACAAAGGATAGAAATCCAAATAATTCAGGATTTTCAGTATTGCGTGGTGGACAGTGCATTTCTCGGGTTTTTGTTTTTTTCCGGTTGCTGTTATAAGGATAAGATAACAGATGTGGGTGGTAGAAATCCAGATGACCAGTAGATGACAGCAAAGGGATATGGAAAGTTCAGATAGTAGTTCGTCCGGATTTTTGCACAGCAGCCTGCAATCTTGGCAGTGCAAAAAGAAACCACAAATGTCAGTAGTACACACACACACACAAACACACTTTGTATAAGAGTAACTCCCAGAGACCACATTGAGGGCCTTCATGCACAGGATTAAACTATCTGTAGGTTATTTATTTAGCGGATGGCATATTATACATGGACTAACAATATAAATGTACATTTCATTTTGTAGATATATTATGCTTTTTTCAATGTGATGATAATATAATATTTATGTTTGCAAACAGGAAACTACGTATGTACAAAACAGAAGTTGCAAGGGATTCTATACTATATTTGGCTACCTGATACTACCACATCGTGATGATAATATGATTTTCATTGAAAAGATTTATTAGTATTTGTAGTTAAAATGGAGCACAGTCTAAGATAGCAGTGGGGACTTCATTCACCAAAAGCAGGAGAAATGTAAAAATCTAAACTAGAATAATCCAGGTGGATTGAATCCCTCTCTTATAAGGAGAGCCTTCTTTTTCAGAATATATCAAAAATGCATTCATTTTTAAATAAGCATAAGGATTATACCATTATGTTCATATTCTGGAATTCATTTATTTGTGGATCTCTTATTCCTATTGCTTGGCAAATATACACATACACATATGTACATACACATAGTCTGTGTGTGTGTGTGTGTATATATATATATACACATACATGTACACATACACATACAAACACATATACACACATACAAACACAAACAACTTGTGATTTAAGGATGAAACTAACAGTATGGTGAGAATGACCTTGAGGGACTAAGGGAAGAGATGCTGCCTAAAAAATTATCAGACGAGGAGAGCTTAGTTGCTAAATGGTCAGAGAAAGAAACTTAAGAAAGATCTGTTTTAATGGATTAGGCAATGAATAATGTTCGACAGGAGATTTGTGCTTTCAAATTTGCAAGTTTTTGTTAATGTGCTAATATAATAAATGAAGTAGAATTAACTCATCTGGTTGTGTTTCTTGTCTGGTTTACCTGGAGGGAGCTGATAGAAATTAATTCATCAGAAAATAATTTGTGTTTCTAGAACTCCACAGTGTAATACTTAAAAAAGGGTTGAGCCTCATTTTTTGGTAAGAAATTGTAAAAAAATTCAGTTCTTTAACTCATGTGATCTCCTCTTGTCTTATCATTTGTCTTCGTTTCAGATATAGCACATGTTAATATAACCTTAGAAAGAAATGTTGTGATTAAAGATGCAAATGTCATGTTAAACTTTATTTTTAAAATATATTTTATGAAGAGTTTTGGTTCTACTGACCTTGGGGCTCAGTGAAAAAGAATAATCTTACATAAATAGAAATTTATCCTACTGGTATATAGAATTGATTCACAATACAAATTTGTTACGTAGAATTGAATTAGTTCTCTATTAATACTAAATGGGTATTATATGGGTTTTTTTCTTTCTTTTTTTTCTTTACTTTTTTTCTTTCTTTCTCTTGCATTATTTAATGTATTTAATCATCACAAGTTATATAGGCTTTTTTAAACTGTATAACTACAGTATTTTTTCTGTTCAAATTATTGTACTTCTTTTTTTTGTCATTTCAGATTTCTGCAGCACTTAAGAAAGGCCATGTCAGTTCAACTGAACTTTGTCAGAAATGTCTCTCGTTAATAAAAACTACCAAATTTCTTAATGCTTACATAACAGTAACAGAAGACACAGCATTAAAACAAGCTCAGGCATCAGAGGAGAGATACAAACAAGGTAAGATACTACTACCAAACAGTTGCTCTCCTAAAATTGTTAGCCTCTGAGCCTAATATTTTTTCCTCAAGAGAAATAATTAATAATTATCATAAGAAATATACCATGAAATTATTTTATTTATACAACAGAAAAATCTCACTTCTATTTGTTTAAAGTAACAGTCTATGGAGATTCTCTGTTTAAAGTAACATTATTTTTCTCTGAGTTTCTCAGAGGTTGTAAATGGGCCACATATATTTGCTGGTTTAGATGTTGTCATGCTTCACAGGAAAAACTTTATATATGAGAGCAGGTAGTTTTTAGATTAGATGTTGTGTTTTCATAGATATTCCTATATCTGAGAGAAACAACTTATTATTGAACATATGTATCAGAGGTGGGTTCCTAACAGTTTGGTACAGTTCTACCGAAGCATTAGTAACTTGGCGACCCAATTTGGTAGAACCGTTAGTGACGTGGGCCTACCACGCCCCCGAGCCGGTTGTTTCGGTGGCGCCATAGACAGCACCAACTTATTTTTTGCTTCTGCGCATTGCGTAAGCACACAAAACGCACGCATGCAGCCGCAGCATGCCCCTGAGCGAACCAGCACTAAGAAGATTCAGAACCCACCTCTGATATGTATCAATATGGAATTCCAAAATAATGTAAACTGTTCCCTTTACCTGGAGTTGTAGACTTAGTTCACACAATAAGCCATAATATGTCTTGTTTGTGTTTAGCATGACATATAAACCCAAGAATATGGTTTATTGTGATGTATGAATCAAGCCATTATGTCTTAGTCAACATATTGTGCATCCAGGTAATCCCTGATTTACAAACGATCACTTAGTGACCATTCAAAGTTGCAATGGATCTCTCCAAGGCTACTTACAACCCAGATTCAAAGTTCCAACGACAGCACACCATGTGATCATATTTTAGACACTTGCGAACTGATCCCCATTTGCAACTATTTGCAGCATACTGCAGTCACATGATCACAATTTATTACTTTTTTTGCTGTAAACCAGCGTTAACTTACAGTTTCAAACATCCATAGGATGTAGTCGGTTTGCTTAACAACCACTGTGTTTTTCTAATGATGGCTGCAAAAAGGGTTGTAAAATCGGACACATTCATGGGGTGATCTGCTTAATGATTGCCATGACTTACAACCATATTTCCTGGCTTCGTTATAGTTGTAAGTTGAGGTCTACCTATATTGTATCGTGGAGTCATATTGTATTTTAAAAATCCTTATTTACTATTACAAGCAAAATATTCCCAAATAACTGACAAAACACTGATTTATTTATCCTTGTATTCTTCATATTGAAGGTCAGCCATTGGGTGATTTAGATGGTATTCCTGTTGCTGTGAAAGACAACTTCAGCACTGCTGGCATTGAAACAACATGTGCATCCAAGATGTTAAAAGGTAAAGTAGCTTTTAAAAAAAACACAAGTCCATACTTTCGAGCTCTGATTCTTAGTGTCTTAATTGTCTCACATTAATCTAGGACCTTTAATTGTGAAGCCTTTGATCATTTTGATGGCAGTGCCAGAGTTTTGTCATAAGTTCATCAAATTCAAAATAACATTTCCCTACAGATTTTTGAATGAAAAAGTAATGGGAAAAGGTAGGGAGAAAATCCAATATAGCTACGGTAATAAGAAAGTACAGTTGTTATTTGACCATAAAATGCAGCCCCTGCGATTTTGAGACATTCCAGACTAATTTTTCTGTCTTCAACTGATGTGTGTGGTCAGTAAGTGAGCAGGAAATTGACTTCTGTCATTAATAGCAGGAAACCAAGCAATTAGTTCCCAGTAACAGCTAATTCAAATAGCTGATTTCCTGATGCTATGGGCAAGACAACAACAGGATTAAAAAAATATTTTTTTAATGTACAAAGATGGGACCATAAATAACTACCTACCATTGAAGTAGATCACAGGTTCATCTAACCAAGTTTTAACCATGTTCAGTGGCAGTATTTCTCTGTGCTTCAGAAATAATTTTTTCTATCCCTGTCTCAAATAACAGATTGAAATTGAAGTTTTGCAAACCATATATTGTAAGATTGAGCCACATTTCTTATTTGTGGAGTCTGCTTGGATTTCTGCATTATTGAGAACTACGTTATTTATTTAATAAATTTGTTGCCCATCTCGCTTCAAGGTGACACTTTTTATATTATACTTTTTATTCCAGGCAATTTTTTTGATGTATGTAGTTATGTCGTTGTTACATAACTTGTAAATTTCAATTGAAATCTGGTTTTATTTTTCTGCCTATGGAATAGCTCCACCAGCAGAACTGGATCCTTTCTTGCAGCCTTACCCCATCTGTATTTTACAGGAAGAGGAGAGAAAGGCAACATTGTAAAAAGCACATTTGCTCGTGTGAGGTGGATATAGTCCAAAGTGCAGCACTGATGTTATAGTTTGAAATTCTCTCGTGACAGTATATTATAATAGAGAACCGTGATGGCACAGTGGTTAGAATGCAGTACTGCAGGCTAACATTGACTCACATTACCAGGAGTTTGATTCCTTCCATCCTGACGGGGCTTGCGGTTGACTCAGCCTTCCATCCTTCTGATGTTGGTGACATGAAGACCCAGATTGTTGGAGTGGGGACAATATGTTGACTCTGAAAACCTCTTAGAGAGGTCTGTAAAAGCAATGTGAAGCGGTATCCAACTCTAAGTGCTATTTCGATTATGCACCACCTTTTTTGACTGAAGACTCAAAAATCAGTCAGATATATCAGATAAATAAAATATTGTCGCAAAATAACTCTCAATTATTACATGATAGAGTCCTTAGCCAATCCAGTATTTATATTTTTTTTCAGGTTATATCCCCCCATACAATGCAACAGTAGTTCAGAAATTGCTAGATCAAGGAGCTGTATTGCTTGGAAAAACAAATCTAGACGAATTTGCCATGGGGTAAGTTGAATTGAATTTTTGAAAGGCAAAAAAAATAGCCGGCTTAATCATTCACAATTCTTAAAATTTCCTTTTCGACTTGCTCATCCTAGGTCTGGAAGTACAGATGGGGCATTTGGGCCAGTGCGGAACCCCTGGAGTTATTCAAGGCAGTACAAAGAAAAATGTGCACCAACCTCCGCGGCTCAACACGAGGATACGGGCTGGCTGATAACTGGAGGGAGCTCTGGTGGCAGTGCTACCGCAGTATCGTCTTTCACATGCTTTGCGTAAGAGGATCTCAGAACCTTGAATTTAGAACATCGTAATACAGATGGTCCTGGGCTTACAACAGTTTGTTTAGTGGTCGTTTATGAAGTTGCAATGGCAACGAAAAAAGAGACTTATGACCAGTATGACTGTTATAGCATCCCTATGGTCATGTGATCAAAATTCAGATGCTTGGTAATTGACTCATACCGATATTTATGACGCTTGCAGTATCCTGGCGTCACATGATCCCCTTTAGAGACCTTCTGACAAGCAAGGTCAATGGTGAATCCAAATTTAGTTAGCAACAATTTGACTAATTTAACAGCTACAGTGATTCACCTGACAACTGTGGCAAGAAAGGTCATAAAATGGGGCATTAACAAATGTTTCACTTAGTAACAGAAATATTGGGTTCAATTGTAATCATAAGTCAAGGACTACCTGTAGCAAGGCTAAGTACCGTTTCAAGTTCTTTCCAAATTATAATGGAATTAAAGATACATTGGAATGCAAATGTGCCTCTCCTGAGAGCTGACAGATGAGTACAAAATCTAAAAATTACTGGTTGGTAACACACATTTTAAGTGTAGCTTGTCTGTTTCTGCCTCAGCAGATGACAATATCTGGTCAATCTTGTCAGGTCAGACATATTTAATTCGTGGATGGGAGGCCATCAATAAATTTCAAAGCAGCAGGATAGGATGAAAATAGAAATAAAAATACCAGAAGAAGGTAATGGTAAAGCACCTGTGTGTGTACTGTTGTCAGGAGTTAACTGGAAGAAAATGTAATTATATTAGCATTCATTCATTTATTCATTCAAAAATGACTTTCAGATAGCAGATATGAAAGGAGAGCCTAACGGGATACAGTTTTGTATTTGTTTCTGATTGTCATGTTTTTTTTAATTCAATTACAGGGCTCTGGGATCTGATACAGGAGGTTCCACAAGAAATCCAGCCTCCCTCTGTGGAGTTGTCGGTCTAAAGCCCAGTTACGGCCTCATTTCCCGCTATGGTCTCATCCCACTTGTGAACTCAATGGATGTCCCAGGCATTTTAACCAGATGTGTTGATGATGCAGCTACTGTGTTAGGTACAGCAATTATATGTTTCCTTAGGCATTTGTCCCAAGTTTGTTTACTTTAGCAGTTCTCTTTTTCCTGTTATCTCATGTGCCATTCCATTTCTTTCAGGTGTTCTTGGCGGGCATGACCCCAAAGATTCAACCACAGTGCAAGATCCCTTTTGTCCATTTCAGCTACCTAACTTGGTAGATCTGAAGAATCTTTGCATTGGGGTTCCTAAGGTAAATGGGCGCATGATTAGTAAGCATTAGGTTACATTAAATGTAATACTAAATTGCATTAAATTAAGAAATTGGTGAGCATTAAGTTAGTGAGCGCTAAATTTTAATTAAATTAAACAGGTGAGCATACCCTTCTACCTTTGATTCATGTTTTCAACCTACAAAAGTAATAAAGCCAGTATGGAAGATAGAAACCCTGTGCCTCTTCAAATCTTGCTGGAGTACAGCTTCTGCCAGTCTATTCAGAGATAGTGAGAATTTAATAGGATTTCCCTTACACAGGTTCCTTATTCCTAGATTACCGAGTACGGCACTAATTGTATTATTATTTGGCATTAAGTTTTGGGTTTATTGTAGTGATTCAGCATCATTTACCAAAAATAAAAGTGAAATTTAAACTCCCCTCTCCCCCCCCCGCCGCAGGTGGCCACCCGGCAGCCGCACGAGGGCTCGAGCTACGCGGCGCGCAAGGACTGCCAGATGGCCCTGAAGCGCGTGGACTTCGCCCGGGTGAAGCTGGCCGAGCTGTCCCGGGGCTGCGAGCAGATGCTGGATCAGTAGCGCCCCCAAGGAGCCTTTTGCCGGCACCGGTTGCTCTCTGGACTCCCGTCGGCCCGGCCCTCCTTCCTGGGGAGACCCGCAAATAAAGTGGATGAGCGGAGACGCTTGTGAGCTGCACCTGGTCAAGGCCCGTCCGAGCCCAGGGAAGCCCTACCTGGAGCCTCAAGGCTGGCATCCAGCGCCCTCTGCCCCTTTTCAGCACAGCAGGGAATGGCCCCTCCTGCCACCTGGCTCCGCTTCCCAGGAGGACCTCTGGCCTCCGTTCCCCAGGGGATTCTGGGAGTTGAGGTCCACCACATTAAGGTGGCCACGGTGGAGAAATACTGGCTTAGGGGGAGGAGGGAAAGTTTTCCTGGGCGCTTCTGTGGGCCAAACGGGGTGTCGTCCTTCCCAGCCAGAGCCACCAGCACTCCAGTCTGTTCCCGGGAAGGCCGGGCCTCCTTGGCCCGCAGCTTTCTTTTCTTTTTCAAGGTGGGACGTGCCCCAAGTCTGCCTGCCTGACCCCACAGATGTCCTTGCCCATTTTCTACCAAGCCCTGACAGTCCCCACCCCCACCCCGAAAGTGTCCCTGTCCTCCCTTGTGCAGAAGCTTTCTGGCAACCTCTGGATCCTGAGGTTCCCTCTTTGGACCCAATGGCCCCGGCTGGACAACCACCCCCACCCCCGTTAGGGCTGCCTGAGGACCCCCAGGCCCATCTCTCTCAGGCTGTGGGGAGGGGGAGCTCCATTGGCCCAGCTACCCAGGGGAGGAGAGCAGAGAACTTTCCTCCCTCTCTTCTTCTTTTCCCTCTTTCCTTCCCTCCCTCCTTGGAAGGTGGTCCTCGGCGTAACAGGTGGGTGGGTGCAGCCCTT
>JANHFT010006359.1:195657-216279 GCA_032467955.1 Pseudoxenodon macrops
CTGGGTTGAGGCTGCAAGCTGCATTTCGGGGGAAATTGCCTTTTCCCCCTTCCTGCAACAAGGTGCCCCCGTACTTCACTGTCCCTCCAGGACAGTTCAGGACCCCCGGTTGGGCAGAGGTTCGACAGTCTCCGGGAGCTCTCCGGAGACTGTCTGCTCGCCTCGGCAGACCATGCCTTCTCTGGTTTTATTTTTTTAAAGCATATTATCCTGCTCTTTATCTAAAAAAAACTTTCCCAAAATAACTTATATCAAAGCAGTAAAAATAAGGCAATTATTTTGAATGAGGCAAAGACTGGGGTTGAGAGGTCCAGGAGGGAACAGAAGTATAAATCAACAAAACGTAAGGCACTAACAATTAACTACCATACCCAGTGGTGGGTTTCATTTACCTTTGCTACCGGTTCGGAGATGTGTGCACGTTCACCTCTTTCTCTGCATGCACAGAAGCTTCTGTGCATGCACTGAGTGTCTGTGATGATGTCCGGATGGATGGGCGGAGCCTGCCGCTGCTACTGGTTTGCTCGAACCAGGACGAACCAGTAGAAACCCACCACTGACCGTACCATATATTAATTAGAAGAATCCACATAATAGAATGGGTCCTGGAAATGGAGCTCATCACTCCAAAGAGAAAGCAGTGCAGTCTTGCTTCCCAACCTCCTCCTTCTGCTGCAGATAGACAGGTGATTGATAAACCCATCTTCCGGTAGTTCTGTTTTGATCTACAGGCTTCACCCCAGTTCAGAATAAACATTTTCACCTGTAAAATTACACTTTGTAGGCCGGTTTTTCTGTATTTCATCTTGAAAAAAGGGATTTAAAATATTAATATTAAAATATCTTGTATATAAAAAAATTAAATTAAAATACATGTTATAGAAAAAAGTCCATAAATGTGGCTAGGGGGTGTATATCTTATGTAGTGTATAAAATCTCCAGGACAGATAGATAGAAATCATTCAACTTTCTGTGAATAGTTTCTGAAATGCCAAACACATCACCCACTTCGACTGATCTGTTTTCAAAGTTACATCCTTCGGGTGCTTCCTTTTAACTGGATTCACAAATTAAAGCATAGATTGTTTTACCACATAAAGATAGTATACATGCAACACACCAATCCCAAATAAAACTGTGTCTTTCAGAAAGTTATTAATTTGAAATGTGCAAAGGGAATACATTACTGCAGGGTTTTTTTTAATGTGTTCATTAGTGGCATTAAAAAGAATGTTTCTGGATAGGTTTATGAGCTATATATAGAATTCAGGGAGTTGCCTCAATCAGAGTTGTCACCCGTTGGATTCCCTCACAATCCCTCTATAGAGAAAAACCTTGTGGTTTCTTCCTTAAAAGCAGGAGAAAAAATTCAGGAAGTCCAACAAAGTGCGATTAGCCAGGTTTCCAAAAGAGGGCACTCTGTGGTCAGCTGGCTGAGTTTGCAATTTCCACTTTATTTAACATTGCACATGGAGGTAGCAATCTCTTTGGGGAAAGGACCTTTTGTTATTTGATTAGGAGAGTCCGTGACATTCTGGAAGGAATGTTTACCTGAATAAGCTGGTACCTCTTGCTACAATAATTCTTATCATCAGCAAGTTGTAAAAACTTTTAAAACAAATATTGATAGCTGACTGCTGCCCTTGGGATTCAATAGAGGGAAGGCATCTTCATTTTTTAAGGGGGTATTCAAGAAAGATTGTATCAGCTGTTATCAAGATATTTAGATTTTAAAATAGATTTGTAGGGATGGATGGATGACCCAAAGGTGCTTTTTCAAGAAGCAACTGGGCTTTCTTGTTTTTCTTTAAAGATGTTTCGCTTTTCATCCAAGAAGCTTCTTCAGCTTTGACTGAAATGAAACATTCAGTCAGAGCTGAAAAAGCTTCTTGGATGAGAAGCGAAATGTCTTCAAAGAAAAACCAGAAAGTCCAGTTGCCTCTTGAAAAAGCACCTTTGGGATAACCATGACCTGAATGACTGAGAATCTCCATAGATATTTTGGGATTTGTGGAGTTCCCGAAAAAGTAGGGTTAGGAATCTGAGCATCCCTCATCTCGAAATACAAGCCTTTCAAGCAGCCTTCCCATCTTTAATCTATCTGATTCTCAACAAAACCCTCCAAAATTATATTTTTCAATGTCTTGCACAAGGAGGATAAGTGTAATCTCTTTGCATTTGGCCAATATAGGATTTCAATTAAAGAAAACAGAATAATACCTCATATTCCCTCCACCCATTTTATTTATTTTTCTCGAATGAGGGGTGTTTTTATCCCCTCTCTGGCCCCAGGCTTAATTTATTCGAGGCAATGAATGCAGAAGGCTCTTTTAAAATGGCTGCTGCTGCTGCTATAAATGTATTTCTGTTTGGGAATCAAGATTTAAGAGTTAGTAACCATAGCAATCAACAAGCTTATCTCACCGAGGTGTACAGCCATTCCTTTCTCTTTTACCACCCTGGCAAGCTATTCATTAAACCATCACCTGTGGTTCTTCCATGCAAGCTCATTATGCAAATGTCACATTTCCATGCTGGCCCACATTTACACTATAAAGGTGCTAATGAATTATAGTGAAGTCCCAGCCTTTTCAGTACATAAAAATGTTAAGGAAGAGAGAGTAGATGGAATTAGGTCTTCAAGCATTTTCTCTCTCTCACCAGAACACATCATCTTTATCAGTGGTAGGTATTGCAATTTTTAAATAAAATAGTGGTTTACATTTTGTCATAATGGCTCTATATTTCATCCGAGGGGAGGGTATAGGTAAGACTTGTTTTTGTAAGTCTCACTGCTACACGATTGTCAGAAGCCACGAAAGGAAAAAGAATGAAAAAGGCATCGACTATTCTGCATTATTAGAATCTTTGGTTTGGGATGCATAAATAAGGCTTCTCATATTGAATATTTGTGTTTGTTATCATGTAGAGAAGTATCCAAATGCCATAAGCAAAATCAGCCATTCTTCTATTTATGTCCTCTCTGTAAGTTCAAAATATAATATAAAATACGTAATGGTTCAAAAGCCCAGTGGATCAGGCCAGCACCAGAGCAGAACAGGATACTATCGACCAGTGGTTCTCAACCTTCCTAATGCCGTGACCCCCATCGACCAGAGCCGCAATGGCAGCCCCTGAGAGGTGGGTGGTGGTGCACGCAGATGCAGACAATGGTCCCAGTTTCGCTTTCGTCGTCCGTCCCCTGGGTGGGAGTGTGGTGAGTGGGTGGGGCCTCCGCTTTGGCACGAAAGGAGGCAGGAGCGGGGCGGGAGAGGCAGGCAGCTTCTGGTGGGGCTGCAGCGCCCCTTCCAGGTGACAGGTGTGGGGAGGGTGCCGGAAGCATTGCTGGTCTTGGCAGGCGATCCAAAGGAAGGGCCACCTTCTGCGAGATCCCTTGCGGAGCCCCTCGGGGCGATGGGCAGGAAAATTGGCAAGTGTGGCCCTTCCCTCGGGGGGACCATTGGGGCTGCATGGGCAGAGAGTCTCCAGCCTGGGTTAACATCATGTTTTGCTGCCCTTCTGATCCTGGCCCTTCCTCCCACTCCTGCCAGGGTGAGGCGGCCATGCTTCTTCCCGGGGCCCGATGCGGCCTTGACACCCCTGGAGTGGCGCAGATCAAGGCACTACTGGCAAGTTCGACCCGCTTTGCTCTCCCCCTGCTTTTCTCAGCCAGGAGCCAGGCGGTCCTGGCGAGGGCTGGAGCGAAGCCTCCTCCTGGGGGAGGTGGGGGGAGGCCCCTTCCTCCTGCATGCTACCACCCAAAGCTTCACTCAGGATCCTGGGACTCGCTTTCCCCAAAGCGGCTGAAAGCGCTGTTCGTCTCTGCTTCGAGGCTCCCGGTTGTCTTCTCAGTTCCGAAGACCATCGGAAATATGTGTTTTTCGATGGTCTTAGGCAACCCCTGTGAAAAGGTCGTTCAACCCCCAAAGGGGTCACAACCCACAGGTTGAAAACCTCTGCTATAGACAATATATGGTAACTGCAGCAAGGCTATTTATAAGTACAAAGTTGGAAAAAATACAGAAGTACCCACCACAATGGAGAAGTAGATTATGAAGATGACAGAACTTACAGATATGGAAAAATTGACTTGTTTGATTAGAGAAAAAACAATAACTATTTTCATAAAAGACTGGAAACATTTTATGGGCTTTTTGCTGAAATTGGATAAAAGTGAGCTGGTGATTTGTGGGGTTGTTGATTAAAAAGGTTGAATATGGAAAGATGGGAACTATATAATATAGTTCTAAGGAGAGAGAAAAGATACAAGTTATTTTTAACTTCTAAAGAAGATTGGAAGCTGTTTCCTTAACTTTTTTTCTCTGTTTCAAGCACCTTTTTTCTTTTTCTTTTCTATTTTATGCATTGGTTCTTGTTTATCATTTAATTATCGTATGTAAAAACTTTCAATAAAACTAGAATTAAAAAATTTAAAAATAATAAATGTCCGGATCCCTGCTCTTCAGTTCAGTCTAGATAAATCTGTCCTAATCTTTAGTCATTCAAATATATTAGGTTATACTATTATCACCAGGCACGAAGGCTCAACATAATAACATTATCATTTATTTGGAGGTTTTACAGTAAATAGTAGATGAAGGTGTCAAGACCTGGCATATGAATAGTACTGTGAGTGGCATTGCCAAAGGTATCCTCTAATATTACATGTTGATTTGCTGGATAGAAATAGAATAACAGAATAACAGAGTTGGAAGGAACCTTGGAGGTTTTCTAGTCCAACCCCCTGCTCAAGCAGGAGACCCTATACAATTTCAGACAACTACTTGTCCAATCTCTTCTTAAAAGGAGCATCCATAACTTCTGAAGGCAAGCTGTTGCCCTGGTTAATTGTTTTAATTGTCAGGAAGTTTCTCTTTAATTCTAGGTTGGTTCTCTCCTTGATTAGTTTCCATCCATTGCTTTTTGTTCTGCCTTCAGGTACTTCGGAGAGTAAGTTGACCCCTCTTCTTGGTTGGCAGCTCCTTCGATATTGGAATATACACTCAGTAACAAAAATACTATTTATTTTACAAATGTATTTTTAACCAGTGTGGCTAAAAGAGGTTTATGAATGTGGTATGAGTGCTGTCAGAAAGCAACTGGTACAGGAAGATTACCATTTATTGACCAAAGTCATAAAAAAAAACACAGAACACATAGTGCTTAGTAAATCTGTTTGATTAAAGCAATAATATTTAACCGTAAACAAAGCCAGAGATGTCAGATTACAAAGGTCATCTTTTAACCTTGACCTGGAAAGAAACTCAATGGTTCACACCATGGCCCTAAGAACTATGACCTATTGACTGAGACCAAATGTCCGAATTATCCAGGGCCTGTCTCTCATGATGGCCAATCTAGCATGGCCCGATTAAGCGATGTAAGGAAATTACTTTTTCTCCCCGTTAAATCTCATTCTGTTTGAGTAGGGAGATTAAGTACAACGCTACACTGATTCTGAGATTGGAACTATGATGCTCTGGAACGTTTTCTGGATTGCAAGGTTTATCCTTTTTTCCCAAAAGCATTTTCCTCTGCTGCCTCTTTCTCCACCCCTTTTGGGTTACTTTTGATAAAATCTGAGCCAACTGGTGCCAACAAAACAATCTGCTTTGATCCAGGATGCTGTTTGGCTCAATTGGCCTCTGTTTTTATGCAAAGGAGATCGCAATCCCCTAGGATACAAAACAGGTTCTTCAAGCTGAAGGGTCCCAGTTTGTTTTTTTTCAGAATGGAAAGGAGCACCTCTTTTTATCTTACAGTAGAAAAAGAATGTCCCAGAATTATATAAATAGGCTGCTGCAGTTGATTTAATCAGATGCCTTGGCTGGTCTGTGATGTGACCAAATAAATTCTCTCTGTACATATAAATTGCCTCTTCCTCCCTCCCTCCCTTTCTCTCTCTCTCTCTCTCTTTCTTCTCCCCTCTGAAGAAATAAAAATAAATTTAAGAAATGGATCTGAAGTTCATTGACAAATATGCCAGGAACAAAGACACAATTTCACTGTATTGATGGTCAGCCAAATCATCAATTCTGTTCACATCCAGTGACTTACTTTTTTTTTTATTCATTAGCTTTAAAAAGCCTAGAAATCCAGGCTCCATAAAAAGTTATTTCTTAATTTATTTGATTATTTATATCCCACCTTTATTGTTTTTACAAATAACTCAAGGTGGAGAACATACCCAAAACACTTTTTCTCTTATTTTCCCCACATCAACAACCCTCTGAGGTGATCTGCACAGAGAGAGAGTGACTGGCTCAAATTATAATAATAGCTTTCCCCTTCCTCCTGGGGCTGTGATGGTGAACCTATGGCACGCGTGCCCAAAGTGGCACGTGGAACTATTTCTGAGGGCACGCAAGGTGTTGCCTTGTCACCTCCAGTGTGCTTGTGCGCGCTAGCTAGCTAATATTCGGCCTTGATTTTCAGCCATTTTTCAGGGCTTCAGGGGTTTACAGGGAAGCCTCCAGAGGGTGAAAAATGGCCCAATGAGCAAACTGGAAGTTCGGGAATGGACTTGCAGTTTGCCCGTAGGGCCTTTTTTCGTCCTCCAGAGGCTTCAGGAGGCTTCCCTGAAGCCTACAAGGGGTAAAAAATGACCCAACAGGCAAACCGGAAGTGACTTCCGGTTTGCCCATAGGGCCATTTTTCACCTTCAGAAAGGGAAGGCAGGGAAGTATATCAGGCCGCAGAGAATGGAGCTAACAGCCTGCTGTAATGCTGTAATGCTGTAATGCTTCACGCTTCTTTGGCAGCGGCGTGGTCCTTCCAGAGAAGGTGACTGGCTGGCGACAGCGACGGGAGTGAGGATCATGAGGGCGACGATGGGGGGGGCAGCTCCGCAGCTGCTTCACCAAGTGCAAGAAGCGGGTGCAGTTTGCTGATTCCCTGGGCTTGTGCTTGGCCAGCGGGAAGCATTACAGTGCGGACAAGAAGCCACAGCTCCATGCTGTGCTCTCCTGCTCGTACAGCTTCCCCATGAGGCAGAGCAGAAGAGAACCAGCAGCAACAGTGGGACTGCACTTTGGTAGCCACCTGGGAGAGGAAGAGGAGGCGCTGCTGGAGTACAAAGGAATCGACGAACTGCACCCGCTTCTTGCACTTGGTGAAGCAGCTGTGGAGCCCCCCCCATCACCCTCGTGATCCTCGCTCCCATCGCTGTCACCCAACAAATACCTTCTCTGGAAGGAACGTGCTGCTGCCAAACAAGCATGAAGCTTTCTTCAAATGGAAAAACAGCAGGAGCAAGTGCACGCTTCTTTTCGCTCACTGGCGCTGCTCACCCAGGAAGGGGGAGGGGCACTCGACGGGTGGTGGGGTAAAGCGCCTTTAAGACAAGCGGAACGACAGTAGAGCTCCACATCAGACACACCCTCACTCTCCCTGGCTGAGCAGCCCCTGCGAGAGAAAAGCATTTTCAGGCGGCAGTGTCATGATCCCCTTCCCGACTCAAAAAACAGGGCATGTGATTAGCGCTGTGCTGGTGGAGGGCATGCAGTTCTGCAATGTACATCGGGAAAGCAGGAGAGGAAAACACTTTTAAATCTCCACCTCTTCCTTCTCAGCAAACTCAGCATTTCTTTCCACACGCCCCGTTTTTTGAATCAGGGAGGAGATCATGAAGCTGCCTCCTGAAAACGCTTCCCTTCCCTTCTGCAAACGACCCAGGCAGGCAGTCGGCTTCTGCTCCTGGCATGGGGGATGGATCTGGTCAGGAGGAAAGAGAAGCTGAGTTTGCTGAGCTGGAAGAGGTGGAGGGCGCGCAGCTCTGTGATGTGCAGCTTTGGGAGGGCAGGTGGACATGTGCAGCCAGGCAGAGAGGAAGAGCAGTGGCAGCGGCCTCTTCCAGGTGCAGCACACAAAGGCAAAGGGAGGCAAGACGGCACTGATGCACCTGAACCGGTTCCCAGCATTCCTCATGCACAGCCCTACTGCCCCAGAAAAGCAGCAGTAGCTGCAGGGGGAAGGGCCGACTCACGCACACATTATCCTCCTCCAGGACTTCCTTTGTGTGCCCTATCTGCTTCTTATCTCACTTCGCCGCTTCTGCTGCTTCCATGAGTACACTTGTGTCTGCCTGCCTGCCCCACGGTTACCGCAAGGAGAGCAAGATCCGAAAGGCTGTCTGCAGGCAGGCAGGCAAGCTTGCTAGCGGCCAGGCACAAGTGTACTCATGGAACCAGCAGCAGCCACTAAGGCAAATTAGAAGATAGGGTTCGTGAGAGAAGCTGCGCCTGAACTGGCTGGTAGCTGTTGTCCTTCCCCCTGCAGCCACTGCTGCTTTTCTGGGATGGCGGGGCTGCACACAAGGAACACTGGGAGCCAGCTCAGGTACATGGGGCAGCATTTGCTGGCTAGGCGGCCACCTGCTCCTTCCCGCCTCGGCTGGCGGCAGGCATGGTGGGGGTCAAGCGGGGGTGCTGCGCAGCCTCTGCTTGACTTTTTTATCAGGCAAATTTTGTATTGAGGGCATATGCGCAATGCGGTGCATGGGGGGTGCGTGTGCATGTGTGTGTGTGTGTGTGTTGCATTATGGGTACTGGCATGCACACGCGCCATCATGTGCATGCAGCCATTTTTGGCACGCAACAACAAAAAGGCTCGCCATCACTGGTATACAGCAATTCTATTCTCCCTCCCCAAATATTCTTGGTTTCAAATATTCAAATATTTTAGGGTGGGACACAGTTTATTGTTTCTGCATGCAATTACCTTATTTTTTTTGTTCCCATAACCAAATGAGGGACAGGAAAAGAAGGGTGGAAAACAGAAAGAGTACTGATATTTTGTGTTCTCCCATTGGCTAGTTGGATGGAGTATTGGCCAATCCTTACAATTCCTCAGAAGTAAAAAATGAAATTTGAGGATTTTATAGTTCACTTGGGAGAGTTAAGGGAGACAGAAATGAAGACTATGGAAGTTCCCTCTGCTGATTAAAAATAATAATACAAGAGTCAGCATCATAAATGTGGCCATGTGTGTCTGCATTGTCTCATGAGGTAAGACCAACTTTCATTGTTGCAAGATCTCTTAAAGGCATCCTGACCAGTTATTGTTTGAATTGTTTTTTCGATTTGCAACTTAACTTTGTAGCCACTGACACACAATCACATTTATACTCTGTTCACTAAGTACTGATTGGGTCAGAAATTCCACTCATTCACTCTTAGCCCCAGTTGGTGCACCTTTGGAAGGAAAGGAAGATTGAAGGGGTTTCTTTTGGTAGTCTTCAAGTTCATGGGCAACTTAATCACAGTTCAATGTTCAATCAGGAATTCTAAATGAAGACAACCCAAAATGAGAGGTAAGCACTTAAAGCATCTCAACTGGAAAATTCCTCAACTTACATAAAAGTGGTGGAGAATCAAAACCTGTTTCTTTTATCTGGCTGACTTTACATAACATACAGCTGATGCAATTAGCTGCTCCCTCCTTTGGTTACAAGGTCATGTCTATGTGCCAGCAGCTGCAGGTGATTTTTAATCAACTCATTGAGACATGAACATTTTCTAAGTCTTACCAGCCACTACAAGGAAGGCTGTAACTTCCTTATTTTTGTGCTTTCATTTCTTTTGCTGAATTTTGCTTTGTCTTGAAGAAGAGAGATTTGGTAGACAACTAGATGATAGATATTAGATAGATGATGAATGGGTTATTTATTTGTTGGGTATCTATCCTGTTTTTTGATTCAGGAGCTCAAGGCAGCATATGTAGCTTTCGTGCCTCTGGTTATCTCCACAGCTATAACTCTGGCTGAGCTAAGACAGAATGACTTCTTAATTTCAGTCTCTGTTTTTTATTATGTCTATAACATATGCAAATACACCTGAATCTAGATTACATTATGTGTAGTTGAGATATTTAGAAGAGAGAAGCACATTTTTCTACTCAAAATTGTTCTTCCACAGATGTCTCCAGATATCTCCTATGATAGTGGTCATTTTCCTAACAAAAGATGGGTAGTTCTGATCTTTAAGGAACTGTCTAGCATCCTAGCTCTATTATTTTTATCTATTTATATCCCACCATTATTATCTTTATAAATAGCTCAAGGTGGCAAACATATACAATACTCCTACTTTCTATTTTCCCTACAACCACCCTATGAGGTGAGTTGGGCTGAGAGGAACGTGACTGGCCTATGGTCACCCAGCCAGCTTTTGTACCTAAAGTGAGATTAGAACTCACAATCTTTTCTAGGCCAACAGCTTAACCACTAGATCAAATTGGATCTCCTTTCGTGTTTAGCCCTTGCCGTAATAGCAGTGTGATATAGAATAGTGCTTAGGATAGATAGTTAGGAGACTCCCTTGAAACTCATGTTATTATTAAACTTATTATTCCAAATATCACAAACAAACCTAATATTTTAAAAAAAGGGTTGGGTTGAGATATGCTACTTCTTCCATTTTTTTCTGAAGAAGCATGTGATGGAAATTATTTTCATAATACTTTCCTAACTTTCCATGACATTTGAATTGGGTTGAGAAAACAGCTCTGCAATTGAATCCAACTACTTTCCTTTCTTCAATGGCTCTTTTCACATTGGTTTACTGATACCGCTACTACTCAAGTCTCAGAATGAGCTGGGATGATCTTCTTTCAATTTAAATAGGTAGCATTTCTGCTGAGAACATTTGTGGTCATTAAAGCAAAACTGAAACTAAAAGAACTCACCTGATTAAAAAATTATGTTTGTCATCTGCAAAGCCATTTTATAACAGGTGGAGCTAAGACTCCCTTGCAGAATGTCCTAGAACGGTCATCCCAATCTACCCACTGATTTGGAGCTTTAGCTTGGTGATAAATCAATTTATAGAAGGTTCAAGCATCTCCATGTTGAGTTGGAAAAATTCTAGGTTGAAGTTTAGAGAACCACTGCCCATCACATAATCGGGATTGGCAGATTAATTTATTTCCTTGTGTATGCACAACACTGAATTGGAATAAGTACCCATCCTTTTCTATATAAAGACCTTTTTAAAATCTACTAAACAAATTGGATACAGTCGGATTTGTGTCTTATTAATAAGTCATAAAATTCATTGTGCTTCATTGCACTGAGTCACATTGTTGGCCATAAACAACCCAAGATCTTTAGAAACCTTTCCCCCAGCATTTATCTTCTTCACAGTGTGGAAGACTATTGATCAGGGATTAAGGAAGTTGCAGTCAAAAACATCTGGAGAAACAACTTTACTCCTGGTGGAAGATCGGTGTGGAGTCTTCAGTGAGGACAGGACAAACTCTGGTATCTAGAAGCAATGCTTGCTGGAATTATGGGGATTCCAAAGTGGTTTCCATAGTGAGTAAAGTAATGGAGAGCTGAGTGAGGCTATGAAAAAGTGGGTGGGATTGGAATGTTTTTTTTTTTAAATTTAATTAAGAGTCAGGGGGGGCGCAGTGGTTAGAATGCAGTACTGCAGGCTACTTCTGCTGACTGCCAGCTGACTGCAATTTGGCAGTTCAGATCTCACAAGGCTCAAGGTTGACTCAGCCTTCCATCCTTCCGAGGTGGGTAAAATGAGGATCCAAATTGTTGGGGGCATATATGCTGATTATGTAAACCGCTGTAAAAGCACTGTGAATGGTATATAAATCTAAGTGCTATTGCTATTGTTGGGATTTTTTTTTAAATTTCACAAAAAGTTCCACGCGTTTCTAACTCAGAATTAAAAGGCAGCTAGAAGGAAATCCAAGAAGCACATAAAAAGATTGGAGGTCTCATATGGACTGGAGACCTGAACTTGCAATGGGAACTCTTAATGTGCTACAATTGAAATATTCTACCAATATGCTCTTCCACCAGTAGGAATCTTTGTCTCCACCATTAAATGTGCAGTCAGCCTCAGGCCTTCCCAGCACTGCATGTCACCTGCAATCCATATAGCAAATGATCAAGTATGATGATAGGATCTACCATCTTCTGGAAATCTAACAATGCATAATTGCATTTTCTTTAAGAAAACACACATCAAATAAATTACCGGTAGCATGTATGAAAATCCCATGCCAAAATTAGTATTTGTATTATTTATATATTTACAGTATAATTTCAATTTAATGGATCCACACAACCCATTAGGAATCTGGGCAGTATGCAAATTAAAAACATTGCACAAAAATTAAAAAATTAAAAACTAGGAGAAAATGACAAACCCCCAAATGCATCCTACTGAACCTAGAGTTTGGGGGGGGGGCAAGATTTCATGGCATATTTAAGGACTGTAGAGTTGGACTGTTTGAATTTCCAGGCCATTCCTATTCCATAAGGCAGGGAAGGCCCTTCAGATGATGTTGCTTTTCAGATGGAATGTGAAGAATGCCACTCTATCAGATCTTACAGAACAAGCAGAGACATTGGGAGAAAGTCCATAGTGGTTTGGTTCCCACGTTAGGAAATATATATAAAATATTCACTATGTGGGAAAATACACAGACATATGTACATTATAGATCAGTGATGGCTAACCTTTTTGTCATCATGTGCCGAAAACGCATGCCCGCACCCATAATGTAATGCGCATGCAACCCCACCTCCGTTCCCCTGCGCATGCGCACATGAACCCCCCAGTGCTACCCCACCCCACACATGTACGCTTGATCCTGTGCATGCATGCGTGACACCCACCCACCCCCTGCGTGCATGTTTCCTGCATGTGCCCCGCCCCCACGCATGCACGGCAGAGACATGAAAATCAGCTAGCTGGCAGGAGGCATGCACACATGCACGGTGGAGCTGAGCTGGGGTGACGGCTTGCCTGCCATCAGAGAAGGCGCTGTGTGCCACCTCTGGCACGCTTGCCATAGGTTCACCATCACAGTTATAGATGATTATGAACAAAACACACTTCTATAATGATACAGTAGTAAGATAAACATGTACAAGAAAAAGTATACAGTAAATCATATAAGCTGGGAAAGGCTATGAATATACATGCATAGTTTGATCTTATATTTCATATTCTTTAGAAATGTCAAAATCAAACAATACCACGTTTGATGAATGAAGAATACACTTTTGAAACCCAAATATCCAAGTCATTGTTTCCTTAGATCAGCTTTATGTCTCCCTCTGTCTCTCTTTTTGAATTAATTAAAATATAGTGACCCTTTAAATTGACAATTAAATGTCAATTATATTCATATTGCATTAGCAGAACAGCAATCAATTACCTTTCACATCTGTAATAGCCTTGTTTGTCGTTATTCATAATTAAATGGAGGTGGGATTGTTAATACAACTACAGCAGAGATTAAAAAGAAGTAATCAGTTCTTTGTCCTTCACGGCAGAGAAATTTTCAACTCAAATATAGAAGGTCCTGGTTGTTTATAGAACACAATCAGCTAATAGGGATGAAAGTGGTCCTACTACTTCTAAATATGCTGTGTTCTTATTTTTGTTAATAAAACCATAGTTCATTGATTTTAATCCAACACACAGTTGTGTAATAAAGTGTTATCTTATAACTGACTGTTCAAAAATCTATATGACAATAAAGCAGCCATTTAAAAATAAACAGGAAACAAAAGTTCAACTTCTTCTGTGGAATAACCGAAGGAAGAAGGAAGCTGAAGAATAAGCACACTTGCATAATATTACTGTCAAAAATTTTGACAAAATTTTTTAGGGGTGACTTCATGGCCATATCCATGTCATTTCTTTGGCAATGTATGGAAATGATTTAAATCAACTTCCAGTGTTTTCAGCTTCCTCGCCTAGTCTATGCTTTGATATTTTCTAATGGGCTCCCAACCAAACATTTAACCTTGTCCAGGTTTGCTTAGCTTTTTGAGATCATCCAAGATCCTCTAGATCAGGGGTGTCAAACTCCTGGCCCATGGTCACGCACTGGTCACAGCCATACCCGGTTTAGTGAAGTGGGAGGGGAAATCATGATACGTCAGGTGACACTGCCATGACGACGTGATTTAGATCCCTAATCTAGATGCTGCCAACTATCAGAGCATGTTCAACCATCAGTCATGGTTTATAGGCAACAGTGGCTTCCATAGCAATAGCACTTCAGACTATTGTGCTTTACATCCCTCTCTAAGTGTTTACAGAGTCAGCATATTGTCCCCAACAATCTGGGTCCTCATTTTACTGACCTTGGAAGACTGAGTCAACCTTGAGCAGGTGAGGATCAAACCCCGGTAGTCGGCAGAAATAACCTGCAATACTGCTTTCTAACCACTACATCACCATGGCTCAACAAATTAAACAAATTATGCATTAAGTTAAAGCCAAATAGTTTGAATTATGGAGACTTAACATGCTATATCAGTGATGGCGAACTTATGGCACGCATGCCACAGGTGGCACGCAGAGCCATTTCTGAGGGCACAGGAGGTGCTGCCCTGTCAACTCCAGCGTGTTTACGCGTGCTAGCCAGCTGGTTTTCGGCCTTGATTTTCGGCCATTTTTCACCCTCTGGATACTTCAGGAGGCTTCCCTGAAGTCCCCGGAGGATGAAAAACAGTCCAATAGGCAAATTGAAGTCACTTCCAGTTTCCCTGTTGAGCCTTTTTTTACCCTCGGAGGCTTCAGGAGGCTTCCCTGAAGCCTCCAGAGGGTATAAAACGGCCCAACAAGCAAACTGGAAGTCCGTTCCCAAACTTCCGGTTTGCCCGTAGGGTTGTTTTTCGCCTTCAGGAGGCTTCCCTGAAGCCTCCGAAGGATGAAAAACAGCTCAACGGGCAAAACAGAAGTCCCATTGGGCCGTTTTGAACACTCTGGAGGGCAAAAAATGGGTCAATGGGGGGATGCGCATGCATGCGCAGTGCAGTGTGTGTGGGGGGGTTGTTTGCTGGAATGCGTGTGCGCACTAGTGCACAAGTGCTGCAATTTTTGGCACGCAAAAAGAAAAAGGTTCACCATCACTGTGCTATATGAACCCAGGCCAAGAATAATCACCACTACTTACTGAAGTTAGTGGATCTTGTCAAGATGCTTCTAGGGATATCAGAAATCCTATTTTTTCTTGTACAATCAATACTGAAAATTGCCATAGTGGATAATAAGTAGTTCGGGATTGAGTGGTTGGGTTCAAGCTGTTTTCTGAGGTTGCTTATCTTCCTGCAGACATTTCATTAGCAAGCTGGGTGACATCATCAGTGTCCATGTAAGTACATTTTGCTGGCTCTTTAAATATAATAGCGTGTCCTATCAGTTTTAATTGGGATAATGTTTCTTCCTTGTTTGCTCTTTGAATTGAATGATTGTTTCTTCTTTTATTGTTCTTGTTTATCTGGTGCTAGTTCCTGCTAATCTCGTGTTGGTTAAGAGGAACATGATGAAAAAGGATGTGTTTAAGTCTATTTGCTTCTTTTCTTTACTTTGGTGGTTCCCTTTTTGAAAGAATTGTAGATGGAGCATATCTGTTTTTAAAATTAACTTTATTACGGTAAGTTTCACAAACAGCTAAAATACAAATAATAAAAAAGAAAAAATTGGGCGAAGGGGAAAGGGGGAAAGTTAAAAAGTGATAAGAAAAAAAAAGATTGATTTCCAACCTTCTTCAGTATAGATACAAATATATATAGTAGAATAACCTGTCGCCCCCTTCTTCTTTTGCCCTCAATCGTTCCCAGCATTAGGCTCTTCTCCAGTGAGTCCTTCCTTCTCATTAGGCGGCCAAAGTATTTGAGTTTCATTTTCAGGATCTGGCCTTCTAAAGAGCAGTTTAGGACTGAACGGTTTGGTCACTCGTCCAAGAATGGTTTCCAAGTAATACAAAGCTAGATTTTGTCTTTCATCAAAGTTTTGCCCCTTCCATTCATTTCACAGTCGTCTTTTCAATTGTGGGAATTTGTACAACTTTCCACCTCTATACATTAAAAAGTCTTGCCATAGTTATCATAGACTGTATAAACACAATCCCCTATTTTTCCCCTAATAAATTTATCCATGATACCTAAAAGAAAAGCTTCTAGTTTCAATTTTACATCCATTATAAGTTTTTCCTGAATCAAACAATCCAGCACGTCCACCAAATATGATGTGAAAGGGGGCTTCATACTGATTACATTTCCAACATTTGTTTGATATTCCCTTATATATCTTTGACAATTTTCAGGTGTTAAATACCAATGATACATCATTCTATTAAAAAAATTCTTTCAAGTTACAGTTCAGTGAAAATTTTACTCCATTGTTGTTGTTGTTAGTTGCGAAGTCGTGTCCGACCCATCGTGACCCCGTGGACAATGTTCCTCCAGGTCTTCCTGTCCGCTACCATCCTCTGGAGTCCATTTAAGCTCACGCCTACTGCTTCAGTGACTCCATCCAGCCACCTTATTCTCTCCATTAAGACACATATTTTCCCACAGATCAAACATAATGTTATAAGATTAAATGGGGAAAATTGGATACAATTCCCCCCCCCCATTTAATCTTATACCATTTGACATATTAATCCTATTCATTTTCAACAACCGTTTATATCCTTTGGCAATCAGATGCTCATCATTAGTACATAAATCCCTTTCGAAGTCTGTTTTTTTATCTGCTAAAACAAAATTCTTTTCATCCAGTTTAACGCTTTCTACTGATTGTATCTAAGCAAACCATTGATAAACATAAACCTCTTTTTCTAGGTTCTTTTTAATCAACATAAATAGATCAGCATAAATCAACCAAGTTTGTGTAATTATCATTTATCTTCTTGAAAAGAAGACCGTTTGTGCTTTATATCTTTTCTAAATTATCAGCAGTAGATGGGGCTGATTTCCATGTCTGTTACATCTAATGCTAAGCTTCTAGGAATTCATCTGCATTTTTTGATCTGATTTGCTCTAAGTTGTCTACAGTTTTTCAGATTGAAATTAATGGTTTAAGTCTTTCTCACATTTAAATCTGACTCAGTCCAATCTGCAGTTATTCTGAATAAAAATAAAAATGAGGAAAGACCTTGAATTGATGTTGCTCTAAACTCCCAAAAGGAAGTCAGGACATATGTGAAGTGAAGTGAAGTGAAGTGAGTAAAGTAAAATGTAAGAACAATTCTGTTCTTGGCTGGAATACAGAATTTATTTAAAAAAACATTTTTTTAAAATTATTTACTATTTTCAATGCTTCATTATTGTAGATCATATTCTATGGGCAATAGTCAGCATGCTTTCTTTTAAACCAGAGCTATATTTCTCCTTTTATTCAGGAACTCAAGGCTGCAAAAACAGCTTTCTGTCCTCCAATGTTACAACAGGTCTGTAATTGAGACAAAGTCAGCAGGAAATTTCCACCGCTGAGGGTAGAGTAGAACTTATTTTAACAACCACTAACACCATACTGGAAACTGCAGGGGAACAGGACTTGCCTCTGAACTTTCTCTAATCAGATGGCTAAAACGTAGACCAATAATTTTATATGTTTAAGGGGATTTATACTTCTTGCAAGCAACCCTGACCTTGTCATGTCCAGAGCAAACTAAGAATAGTCTTTCAAAAGACATTAGGCTAATGTTTTTGTGCATGATTAATTATTCACATGCTGGTCAATAATTAAAATGGCCCAAATGTGTATAAAACATAACAGCTTTAAATCTGGAAAGATATACTGTTGGCATATCAGCAGCTCAACATAGTTAATACAAGAAACCAGAGCAATTTAACTGATCCATCCCTTTCCCTCCCTCCCAGGGGTGGGTTGTGGATCTTTTTGCTGCCAGTTTGCTCAGGGTCGTGCCTCACTCGTGCGTACAAAGCACACGCATGTGCGTGTGCACAGTAATCAAAAAATAGCTTTGCGCAGAAGCAAAATCCAAGATGGCAGCGCCCACGGCGACACCGACAGAAACAGCTCTGTGATGTCATCACCGAGTTACTAACAGTTCTAAAGAACCAGTTGAAACAGGTAGGAACCCACCTCTGCTCCCTCCCTCCGTCCCTCCCCCCACCTCTCTCCTTGGAATTCAGAGTAAGTTCTGAAAAGCAGATGCAATCCAGCTCCCACTGAACTCAAAGGCCAAATCCCTTCTTGATGTCAGCAGCATAAAGTCATATAGCCAAACGATTCAGTCTAGCTTATTTTGATCAAGCCAGTTATTGCTCACTAATCAGTGGGACTCAGTAGTGATATTATAAAACAATAAACATCCTGTGATCTGCTTTTTCCATTTCATAACAACTGAAAAACTGGCATTTGAACACACAATGATACTGTATTTCATTTGACATTTCACAATATGTGCATTTGCATTTGCTCACTGGGTAACAAAACAATAGTATGAGGTACAATACATTCATTCATCACTAAAGAAATATCCCCTGGGATAAGCTGTGAAACTACTGCAAGTCTGTATCCTTGGATACACTTGAAGAAGCCAACTAGGTACTAGCTGGAAAAAGTTTGTGGAATGATTTATTTTGTATTAGAAATTGGCTCTGTAGTTTTTCCTCAACGTTTTTATTCGGTTTGGGAGAAAATCAATGTGTGTGGCAAAAAAAGTACTGGTAGATAGCCTTGTTGTGTGAGATACAGAGCTCTTGCACTCAAGATTTTGATCAATATTATTTTCAAAAGCATGGTGGGGCAGAAGTGAAATGGTGGTACAATGGTTAGAATGCAGTATTGCAGGCTAATTCTGCCGACTGCCAGCAGTTCAATTGTTACCAGCTCAAGGTTGACTCTGCTTTCCATCCTTCTGACGTTGGTAAAAGTAGGGCCCAAATTGTTCGGGGCAATATGCTGACTCTGTAAACCGTTTAGAGAGGGCTGTAAAGCACTGTGAAGCAGTATATAAGTCTAAGTGCTATTGTTATTGCTTTAATGGATTAAAGATCAAGTCTATCTTGAGCTGAGCTAAAATCAAAGAACATATCCATGAGGTTGTACTAGAAGCAGAATGGAAGTCCTTGTATACAGTCTTCTTCATCTCGGAGTTTTTCTTGACTACCCAGTCTAGATTTCAGCTCTGAGATTTCCTGGTTGTTCTCTTTCTAAGAATTCTGCTAAGCTCTCTCAGATCAGTCAAAATTGGCTATCTGCTGGCTCCCAACTGGGTTTAAATTTTAAAATATAGGTGAGAAAAGGAAAAGAAAAATTCCTAACAAAGGTTACTCAGAGGTAAGCCTCACTGAGTTCAATGATATTTACCCTATGCTAAACTCAAATGGGAAAGGGATGGTCACCAAAAGAGACCCTAAGGGCATGATGCCGAGCCTGTGGCACGTTGCCCTTTGTCAGCTCCAGTGTGCATGCTGGCTAGTTGATTGTCAGCCTTCCGGAGGGTGGGGAGAGGCCATTTTACCCTAATTTTTACAGGCTTTCCTGAAGCCTGGGGAGAGCAAAAAATGGCACGAGCCAACCAGAAGATCTGAAGCTTCAGTGAGGCCTGCGCGCATGCACTGAGGGGCAGCACGTGCATGCAGGGGGCAGCACACACATGCACGGCAGAGAGCATTGCATTATGGGTGTGGGCACACACGCCCACAAAAAGGTTAGCCATCACTGTCCTAAGGCTTTTTTCTTGGATGGGAGGGGCTGTTACCCAAATATAGGGAGAGGTCAGGGGCTAAAAAAAAAAAGAGCTTTCTCCTCTTCCCTGCTCCTCAATATTGCTGGTAGCAATTTAACATGATTATTGTCCTAGCAATTGGTCCCCTGGTGCTCTGCAAAGAGCAAAAGAGTCAACAGACATAAATTAACTATATTTTGACTGAACAGTTTGGTGTGCTGATGCTACACCACAGAGAACAATTCCAAATGGAAGTGTGGCCTGGCATACAGTGAACCTGGGAGAGCCTGGCATGACATTGGGCACTTTGGAACAAGCACTGAAAAAAAATCTAGCCATAGTTGTGAACACATATTTCACCCCAGGCTCAATCCCACTTACTCAACCCCTTTTGACTAGTCATTGCCTGAGAATCTTAAAGAGGGCAATGAAACTGGAGTTATGCAGTCTATCACACTGGGACCTCCTGCCTTATTTCCTCTCATCAAGGTTTCCATTTTAACCATATGTTTTAATCTAGGATTAAATATTATTACATTTACACCTGAGTAGACATCTATTAGAATCCTACTCTAAAGCAGAGATAGAGAACTATGGCCCTTTTATAACTTGTGGACTTTAACTCCCAGAATTCCTGAGCCTACCCTTGCTCCAATGCATCTGAAATGCTTAATAAAGAAATGATAAGGGTCCTAAGTGATTGTTAGGGATGAAAAGCAGTGGTGAGACAAAGACAAAAAGATATATAAGAATGCCTACCTCTTGCTCCCTACCATATTTTATCCTTCTTGTAACAAATAAATATATCAATGCACTAAAAATGTGGCATTTATTGAACAAGAGAGTCTTGGGCAAGCTGGAATGAACATGTTTTGCCCATTAATTTGATCCTGACCTCTGTCCAAAACAGTTGCCAAGCTATAGTTAAAGGTGCTTGATTGTTTAATTTAAAAAAACGTTTTTTGCATACTTCCAAATGTATCATTGCTACACTGGTCTACAAGGAGCACCTATCTGAACTAGATGAATACAAATCACCAGGACCGGATGGATTACATCCCAGAGTCCTAAAGGAGCTAGTAGATGTCATCTCAGAACCACTGCAACACATCTTTCAAAAATCCTGGAACACAGGGGAACTACCAGAAGACTGGAAAA